>JAHQIV010000016.1:15674-53273 GCA_030463285.1 Phytophthora europaea | reverse complement strand
AAGGAGCACACGCGCAGCCCCGCGGCGTGCAGGTGGTCGTGCGCCTCCGTGCTGCGGTTCACGTTGTTGGCGCACAGCATGGCGAACATGGGGCGCGTCGCGGCCATCGTGACCATCACTGACTGCATAGAGTGGAGCAAAGCGAGAAGCTGCGATCCTTGATTGGCTGTAGCTGGACTATGGAATAAACTATAGTGATATTTAGCTTGAAATTTCCTGTGATATTGTACACGAAGGGCTGACGATTTTCTATAAACGCTTCTGCGATTCGACTCGGGAAGTGTATGGAGCCGTTGAATGCGTTCGTCGTTGCCTAGGAATTAATCAATTCAAGTACAGTAGATTGAGGTATATCTGTAAAACCGTAAGTAGGTGGATGCATCTACGTGAGCTCCTCGTTTGCACCGCCAATTTCGCTTCGCTCATGGCGGGCAAGGCGTCGGTAAATCAATATAACCTCCTTGTAAGGGCAACTACTCCGGCCCACGCGCCTTCGCTTCGGTTGCAAACGGTCTCTCTGAGGCCTCATTCGTGTTAATAACACCTCGATACCAAATTGGGCAAGTTGCCTATCTCTATTCACCTATATGCACCTTCTCTACATGTGAGTCACCCTCGATCTCCGTAACCTCGATCTCCATAGTTTTTCCCCAGTTTGACCCACGTCACCTCCCCAAGTTTTATACTTGAAGTATAGATTCTTCTCGCGTTGCATTAGCTGCGTTGATAAAAAAACGATTTGCTAACCTGGCGAGGAGGAATTAATCAATTCAAGTAGGTTGAGACCCTTCTGTAAAACCGTAAGTAGGTGATACATGTACCTGCAAGTAGATTATACGGGTCATTTTGCAATACGCGGAGTCGTCGCGATGCTGTTGTAATTCACTGGATGTTGCAGCACATGAAGTTCACTCCGACATTTAGGGAGTGCAGCTTGCAACGCCACCCTCGTAGAATAAAGACATGCATCATTATTAGAATAATCACACATCTACAGCTATTTACTCGGGCATACCTGCAAGGCAGCTACGCCTGTTGTTTGAGCACGTGCTGGTTCACTTCACCCGCTCGTACCACCGCCACTGTACTGCTGCGCAGATTCCTTTTCGGCGTGCACTCCACTCGTGGCAGCCACAACGGCGACGATCGAGGCGAAAATCTTGTTGCTGTTGATCATACTGAGAGCAGGTACATGTATTGAGGAGGGGGGGGGGTGAAGAGTCGACTTTATCCGAGCGAGGTGGCACCTTACTTACTTGGCCTCAACTTGCGTAAAGAGCCCCGCTTGCGGGGCTCCGCTCGGCTTGTAGGGTTATCATAATGACTGGTAAGTAGGCCCATGGGTAGTTAGTAGTTTGCTCCTCCACAGCCTGGATAAGCTGTGAAATCCGCCCGCTATCTGAACACTATCCTCCATATCAAACGACAGATGCTTAGCAATCCGCCAGGTCACTTACTGGTAGATTATTAGCTAAACTATTACATGTAATACTCGCATTCGGGGACTTGAAGTTTGGGTGAGCGGGTTTTTAAGGTATGGCGGATTTCACCGTCGTTGTCTGTACTTGCTCAGCAACTCTTTTATGTGACGGCAGTTGCAGCGACGGCGATCTTGCGGGCCTTTGCCGATCAGATCTGATTTCAAGCTCTTGCTGCAGCCTCGGGCTGGAGCAAACGAAGGAGTTAGACGAGCAACCAGAGAGAGGCGAAGCGTGCTGTACAGAAGCACTATCTACAGTACCTGAGAAGAAGGGCCAATTGGCCTCGGAGATGCTGGCGTAGTCCACCGGTCTCCGTCCTTCTGCGTCGACCATTTTGGGGTCGGCTTGATTATCGATGTTGGTAATATCGAACTCGATGTAGCTACAGCAAATAAATTACGAATAAATTTCATGTCTCAATACTTACTCAAACACCGTGCTTTCCAGATTGACATGTAATAATAGTTGTTCTAAAGCCAAACTTCGAGCTAAAACGTCCAACCAATGAGTACATGTACTCTGTAATTGTTATTTGCAGCCTACTTTAAGAGTAGTAATACTTAGAACATTACGCCGGCAATTTTTTTCCTTACCGTAATTTACCACCGAGAACATTCCTGAAACCTTGTTTCGGGACAGCAGCGATTTCAACGACGCAACCTCTCGACCACCTTAGAGCGAAAGCAGCGCCTTTACAATATTAGGGTAGTTTTAGAATCGCTCAACCGCTGAGATCTAACAGCTGTTGGTTTCAAAGACGCAACCTCTCGACCACCTTAGAGCGAGAGCCACGTCTTTTGGATCTTAGGGCGTTTCGGCCGCCAACGTTCAAACTATATTGATAAAAGCAATAGAACATTACGCCGGCAAATTTTTACCTCAAGGATTAGTTCGGACCAGCGCGACGTGGCGTCTCATCATTCGTTGAAAATCTATGTCACACACCTTCATGTCCGCTTAAGTACGCCAGAAATTCTCCCTCCCTTCTTCCTCATTCCAGAATCTGCCGGCTCGAGGAAAGATGGTGACGCTCAACTGTGCCGTCGTCGGTGCCGCGGGCAGCGCATTTCCTGTAGACATTGACGAGAACAAGTTGGTGGGCCACTTGAAGAAGGCGATCAAGGCGGAGAAGCCGAACGACTTCAAGGACATCGACGCAGACCAGCTGCAGCTATTCCTGGCGAAGAAAGACGGCGCGTGGCTGAAGTCGAAGGATCTGCTCCGGATGCGGAAGGGGGAGATCTCCGATGAAGTTGAGAGTCTCTACATGAAGGAGGAATTGGACGATCCGACGGACAAGATCTGCGCGAAGTTTCCCAGCACAATCCCCGACGGAACGATTCACGTGCTGGTGGTGGTTCCGGTGCGTGTCGTGGAGGATGGCGCATGGAGCGCGAAGGACTTGTCTACCGTGGATCCTCAAGTTCAATCGAAAATGTGGAAGTCAGTTGTCAGGGTTTCCTCAGAAGATGTATGCTCAGGAACAGCAGTGGTTGTGGATCTTACGTCGACGCACTTGTATCTGCTGACGAACTTGCACCTGTGGGTCGACGACACATTCACCGATCACTTGAGTGCTGACTTCACGAAGGAAATCAAACGGTATCTGAGACGCCACCCCCGGATGAAAACAAGTGGAAGGAAAAGGAAGGACACCAATGTTAAGGACGCCGATGTTGCAAAGCAACCACGTCGTAAATCTCCACGGACGGCAGCGATGAAATTATCAGCTGGATTAGACAAGCCTCAAGTTGTGGTGGAGCAGCTCCTTCCCGATAAGACGAAGCTGGAAGAAGTCCACCGATTCAGTCTCGATAGTGGCACATGCTGGCGTAGTTCGGCTGCGTTCGACTTCGCAATCTTCGAAGTTGCTTTGCCACGAGATAACGAGCTCGTCCGATGTACAATATCCCTCAAGGTGAATGACACGATGAGTGTTGACGTGTTCGGATTCCCTGGCGCTCTTGAAGATCAAGCTTTTGATCACGCTTACGCCATCATTCCAGCAAAAATCACCGGTTGGAGCGGAAACCAAATGGCTCTCTCATCTTTGTCAGCTCCTGGTCTATCTGGAAGCGCGATTGTGTGCACCAAAAGGGGAGTACCAGTGGGATATCTTGGTGGTGGACTTGATGGCTCAGCGAAGAACGAGCAGTATCAATCCTATGGCTACACATTTCATGGAGTACTCCCCGAATTACCGTCTTCGTTGCCGCCAGATACCGAAGTTGAAACAAAGGATGAGCTATAGTCTGTATACAGTGCCATGTAGTAAATGCATCTTTCAATATCTGTGATGAGCTCATTGGTCGCGATTGTTTTGCATGTGATTGTGGTTGAAAGGTAGTGAATTTCCATTTGAGTGAGTCACCAATTAATTAATGTTTTTTTCTGATAAATATAAAGTTAATAATATACTACTGATGACGTACTCACCTGAACAATACCTCGCTAACAAAGAGCGCATTAAGGCAGCACAGAAGCGCTACTACCAGCGCACACGCGACGCTCGCTTGTCGTATCAAAAGAGCTACGACGACAAGAATAGAGACCAAATTCGAGCTCGAAAGCGTAAGCCTAAAACCGAACTTATTGAAGACAAACCCGAACCTAACAACGAAACCGAACTTAATTAATTAATTAATTTTTTTCTCAAATAAAAAGTCAATCCCAATATAGTCAATGACAATGGCTTAAAACCTCCAAAAAGGTATAAGCCAAATATTTGAATTAATTAATTTCAGAATATTTTGTAAATTACTAAGATATAAAGTCGATCCTGATACAAGGTCAAATAATTATAAAGTCATATCTACGGAGAATAATATAGCCAAGCATATATAGGCAACATGTTTGCATACGAGCTCGAAGGATTAAAGAGATTAAATATCCAACCTATCAAATGGGGTAGTAGCTACCGTGTTAAGGTGCGTGGTAGAACGGGCAAGATGGTTTATGTTAGCAACGTTTCGCGTCCAATCAACAAGAGATTAGTATCTAAGCAGTACAATGTTTCGATTGAAACCCTTGAGAAGCATATGTCGCCTGACTATAAGGCTGATCCCAAGTACCGTTTTTACACTGGTAATCACATGGAATCACACCTATATGAGGGTATCGAGGCTACTGATTTCTACGATAAGCTCGAGAACGTTCTTTCGACTCAGGCAAGTGCTTTTAAGGTAAATATTGCTCTTGGGTACGAACTTGTGAGCAAGACTGATCCTGATGACACACGCTACTTCTACCCGAATCTCGCCAACACTTACGTATTCAATAAGCCTGTCGCAATCAACAGCAAGGCGGATATTCGAAAGAAGGTGATTTCGGAAATCCGGTCTATGGAGTTGGCTGACAAGCTGAACTACCCCAGCTCCGGATATAAGCTTAAGGCGATCACTGCATTCAAGGTTTTCGTCTACCATCGCGACCATGCTCTTGGGGATAGCGATGCTGTTATTCCTAAGGTTATCCGCGAAAACAAGCATGTAATCAACTTCCCTAAGACCAACAACAAGTGCGTCTTCCACTGCATCGCCTGGCACACCTTCCAGAGCGCCAAGAAGGATCCTCGCAGAATTCAGGCTCAGGTTAAGGAGGCATTCAAGCGCTACTGCTCTTTTAAGGGGATTAAGTATACGTTGAGTCTATTTAGGAGCTTCAAGCCTATTGACCTACTACAGCTCGATGAGGTTGAGGACTGCTTCCAACTCGGTATTAACGTATATAGCATGGATGTAGCTACCGGAAATGTTGAAAGCATTCGTAGGTCGGATAAGGGGTATGAAGCTATGAATATTCTATCACACGAGAATCACGCTCTCTACATCAAGAACATCGATATGCTTCAGTCTAAGTATCAGTGCCCCAAGTGTGAAATGATTTTCGTGAGCGGTGAAAGACTTAAAAATCACAAGAAAAATCAGTGCGAGGTTGTGAATATTGAGAGCTTCCCCGCTGAGCCAACTATCTACAAGCCAGCTCCTAACGCGATCCGATCACTGCTTACAAAGTATTCCATTAAGGAGGCCAATCAATACATCGACAACTTCATTGTTTATGACTTTGAGGCAATCCTTAAGCCTACCGCGACTCAACACGGGGAGAATACTGTCTTCACGAACGAACACATTCCGGTGTCTGTATCCATAGCTGATAGCTTAACCGAGGAGGTGCGTTGTTTTGTAAATGACGATCCAAAGATGTTGCTTATGGATATGTTCAAATACATTGGTGATGTATCGGTGAAGATTCAACAGTACAATGTCGATAAGTATAAGTCGCTTCTGCAAAAAATCATCAATGCCCACGGTCTGACGGGTTTGGAAATTCCAGGCGTCAATCTTGGTCAGAAGTACAAGATGTCTGATGTGGAGAGTTGGATTAAGGAAGGGAAGTATGATAACTTCTTCCACTTCCATAACAGTCTTGGCTTTGGTAAGCAGAGGTCCGACTATGGAAGACTTAAGCAGCAGATTGATCAGGTACCAGTATTCGGCTTCAATTCTGGTCGATACGATATCAACTTGATTAAGAGCGACTTATTCGCCATCATTGGTACTGACAACATCAAATCTGTCATCAAGAACCCCAGCTACATGTGCATTGCTACATCGAACATGAAAATGCTTGATATTAGCAACTATGTACCGGCTGGTACCAGCTACGATAAGTATCTTACGACATATCTGGGTGGCTGCAAATGTGATGACAAAATTAGATGTGTCTGTGGTCTTGGCAAGGGCCTCTTCCCGTATGAGTACATCACCGCGTTCAATGTACTCAACCAGACTACTATCCCGCCTAAGTCAGCTTTTGACAGCAAGCTCCGTGGAACAAGCATCACCGATGATGACTACGAGCGAGTGAAGTTCGTGTGGGGGTACTATGAGATGAAATCCATCAAGGACCTACTGGTCTGGTACAACAATCTCGATGTAGTTCCATTCATCAAGGCTATCAAAGCCCAGCGCGAGCTATTCATGCGTTTCGATCTGGATATGTTCGCGGATGGAGTGTCGCTACCTGGACTTTCGGAGAAGGTTATGTATCAGACCTGTTTCAACAATCTCCAATATCCGGATAAGGCACCTGCTAACGCATTCCAATTTCCAGCTCAGCGTATGGGCGGCTACAAGAGTCAGGATGCTAAGGCAAAGCGGGAATTTGGTATGACATTTGATCACTTGGATACATTACTGCAAAAGCAAAAGTATCTGTGTGGTTTATGCTACTGCCAGCTGACCGTCGATACCGCTTCAGCAGACCGTATCAACAACAAGCTTGGACACATCGATGGCAACGTATTGGTCAGCTGTATCAAGTGCAACACCGCGCGTAAGGACATGTCGCTCAAGGGATTCCGCTATAAGAAGTTGCTTGAGTTCAACTCGGACAGATTGGTGTATAGCATTGATAAGGAGGAAAAGGACATCTACGCTAAGATGAAAGCCAACATTGCTGGGGGCCCATCTATTATCTTCAATCGCTACGCTAAGCGCAATGAGACGAAGATTCGCGGTGGTAAGATCTGTAAGAAAATTATCGGATACGATGCTAACGCTCTATACCTATGGGCACTTGGTAATGAGATGCCATGCGGACGATTGACTACGATCGAGGCTTATGACTGCATTATCGAGGACATCGTTGCCAACAAGATCTTTGGCTTTCTTGAATGTGATATTGAAACACCAGAGCACTTGAAAGAGTACTTCAGTGAGATGACCCCAATTTTCAAAAACACGCTAATCGATTGTGCTGATGAGAGTGTCATCGGTCATCACATGTACAAGTACAACGCGGCACGTAAGCAAAGCCGAGCAAAACCAGCTCGTAAGCTGATAGGTAGCTACTTTGGTGAAAAGATTCTCATATACGCACCTTTGCTCAAGTGGTATCTCTCTCATGGCTTGGAGATCACTAAGACTTACAGCTTCATCAAAGCGAACCCCCACAAGGCTTTTGCTCCATTTATGGAGGCTGTATCAAACGCCCGGCGCGAGGGTGATGTTGATAAGTCGAAGGCGATGGTTGGTACGATGATGAAACTTGTAGGCAACAGTGCTTTCGGTCGATCTGGAATGGATATGAGCAAGCACAAAGAGGTCAAGTATGAGTCGAACGACAAAGCTATTAAGAACAAGATCGAACACTTTACGTTCCACGGGTTGGAGGAGCTTAATGATTCTTGTGAGATTACGATGAAAAAGCGTCGTCTCAACAACAAGAACCCGATCCATCTATCGATTGCTATCTATCAGCTCGCTAAGCTACGCATGCTTCAGTTTTACTATGACTGCATCGACTTTTACTTTGATCGTTCCGACTTTCAATATCAGGAGATGGACACGGACAGTGGATATATCGCGTTCAGCTGCGAGAACCCATTCAAGGAATGTATCAAGCCTGAACTATGGGATCACTTCGATGAGCATAAGTATGAGTGGTTCCCGCGAGACTACAACACCGAGGTAGCCAAGTTCGACAGCCGCACACCTGGTCTATTCAAGGAAGAGTGGCGAGGTGATGCAATGGTCTCATTGTCCTCTAAGAACTACATATGCTATTTACCGGACGAGGAGTACAAGGTCAAAGTCAGTGCTAAGGGTGTACAGCAGGGTCGTGGCCGCAATGTTGATGTACTTAACCCAGATGGTTTCGAGACAGTTGTACGGGACCGCATCACACTTCGTGGTACGAACAAGGGTTTCAGACTATCGAAAGAAACCAAATCGATCATTACCTATACTCAAACCAAAACAGCGCTTAATTACTACTATGATAAGCGTCAGGTGATGTCGGACGGTATTTCAACGATTCCGCTTGATGTCTAAGGGTGATGCTTATTTTTTTCCCTTCTAAATATAGGATCATGTCTTCTCAAGATCTACTAAAAAAACTCTACTATGATCCCAAAACCGGTTTTATCGGCACTCAAGCTCTGTATCAGAAGGCAAAGGAGTTAGACCCTAAGATTTCGATCAAAATCGTTAAGGACTGGTACGCTAACCAGCCCGATATTCAGCGATTTCAGGATCAGAAGAAGCGATTTGATGGCTTCAAAATAGCTTCATACAACCCCAATTCATGGCAAATGGATCTTGCGTTTTGGGAGAAACGACCAATTTTGACTGCTATCAACATCAACTCAAGGTTGGGATACGCAAAGCTCTTATCAAAAAAGACGGCAACAACTGTGTTAGCAGCGCTTAAAGCATTTTTTCTCCTTCACACAGTAGATATCCTGACAACTGATAATGGAAGCGAGTTCATGAACTCACAGGCTCAAGAATTCTTCCAAAGTAAGAACATTGAGCACTACAACAATGAGCCTGGTGATCATGGAACCATGGGCAAAATCGAACGATTCAACAGGACCTTGAAGCAGAGACTAATTAAAATGCCCCCCAAGAGGATTACTCAGAAGCTTATCAGCGATGTTATTGAAAACTATAATAGCACGTTCCATCGCTCTATTAAAATGACCCCAAACGAGGCTAAAGGTAAAGTCATCGGGTCAGAGCTGGAACACAACCAAGGTGAAGCAGAGAGAGTTGAGAATGAGTTCGAAGTCGGAGCAAATGTACTATATCGACTTAAGAAGCAAACGTTTGATAAAGAAGCTGCTCGATGGAGCAAAGCCGTCTATACAATCGTCGGAATTGATGGATACCGAGTCCAAATCCGCTCAAAAAATGGTCATACCCTCTACAAGGCACCAAATGATCTTAAAATGGTTAAATCAGAGACTACGGATGCTACTATTAACCGAGGCGATATTCTTGAGGCGGAGAAGATCTTGGATCACAAAAAGATACGCTCTGGAAAGTACAAATATCTGGTGAGATGGCTGGGTAATGAACCTGACTCCTGGGAGCCGCAAGATAATCTGCGGCTGGTTAACAAAAACAGGAGATCGACTCTTGAAAAGGAGTACTGGAGTTTAAAGAGCTGACGTAGTCGATTTCACCCGCCACAAAAAATAAGTCATAGTTAGCTTGTAAATAATTTTGATAGAGACATCCTCTGTAAGCTTTTGACTCAAGTATATTGTTCGATCTATTTTTGCGAAACGTTTTGAATTATCTGACCTATATATAGTAATAAGATAATAATGTGTGCCAGTTGTTTAGAAAAGGACCGTGAGCTTGCTAAGCTTCAGCGGAAGCTATGGATTATCCAAGAAGTAAGCCGAATCAAGAACGAACTAATGAACCTTGATGCAGTTGCTAATTTCCGAAAAACGGTAGTAAATCAGAAGTATCGCAAATAATTGGAAGCAATATTTGGAGTTCCATTCCATTGTATCAAGGACCGCTATCTCAATCTACTAAATGAGCGAAACCATATCTGTCATTCGTACTCTCAGTTTCGACACGACTCAGTTATGCCGAGCTTCTGGTAATTATGTACTCATTTTTTTATGATTCAGATGATATAGACACAATGTTCCCTAATTTCACATCCCTCGCTCAGAGAGAGCAAAAACGACAGGAGCTTCTTGAAAGAGCTCAACGTCGTGTTCGTCAAGCTAATGCTAAGCGTGATATGTACGAAGGAGCGTCGTGGGCAAGCGACGTAGGTAAAACTATTAGCATAACTTCCACATCAGCTCAGACAGATTCCTCCGAGCCCTTAAAAAAAACGGTGAGTGATGAATCCTCCCAAACAAACCCTGAGGTCTCAACTGATCCTCAAGTAAATGTTCGTCCCGTTATGATGGATGCCGAAGTACAGGTACGCCCCGATACAACTCATAGAGGATTTCAAGCACGTCCTGATACAGCTGAAAAGGGACTTCAAGCACGTCCCGCTACAGCTGATCGAAACGTTCAGGCCCGCCCAACGACATCAGATGTTGGGGTTGGCGAGGATAAGGCAACAGTCGATGATACAGATGATACTTTGCTTAGTGATGATGGCAATGATGAAATAGATGAGCAGAAGCGATCAAAACAAGCCGTTGCTGACATATTTGAGGTTTATCCTATTCTTGCAGATTTGGGTATTCATCCCGTCGCTGCTAATGGACGTCAGCTAATGAAGTATTATATTGGAAATGGAGCAAATACATACAGTGTTAGATTGAACAAGCTTGTTTTAGTTCCAAGCATCAATTGGTCAGAGACATACGACCATATCGGCGTGGTACTAACTAATGACGCTCGATTTCTCAATTATATCAACGAGAAACGAGAACGCAATGAAATGGGTAAAGAGGATAAAAATGCACCGCATCAGGTATGGGAGAGGCTGATTGGTAATAAGCGTAGCCTATCAAACACACCGAATGACTACAAACAAAGCAAACAGAGACTTGAGGATATCTTTCTCTTCGATAATTCAACTTCCACAACTTCCGATCAGACTTATAACAAATTCAAAATGCACTCGATCATTGATAAAAATAAGGAATTACTTGAATCTAACGGTTTAATGAAGAAAATTGTTCCTATTCTTAAAGGAACCAACAAAGCAACTCCTTTTGATGCGAATGGTTATGTATGGATCGATGGTAGTACAATTGGCGTTTTCGGCAAGGAAAGTAATAAAATCAAGCCATCTATAACTAAAAAAGTCAATTGGCAACTTACGCTGAAATCATTTGTAGATATGGTCAGATCGAAAGGACTTGACTTAGAGATAATTGGTGATGTGGATAAAGAACTTGATGCGAACGATTTCACAGAAGGTGTTGGAGAGGCACGACAAGGTACAATGGCTGGAATTGATGAAGACATGGATCAAAACCTATCCAATGCTGACAACGATGCTAAAAAAATCTTAACCGATTACTACAGTGGTCTTAATTCTAAAGGTGTAAAAATACCGTTCAGACTCAAACCAATCGTTGAGTCTAAGAGTAGTGTTAAAATGCATCCTGAATACTATTTTTGTGAGCCATCTGAAACCAAACCTTTAAATATTAGAAATGGGAAACACAAGCAAGTATCTGGAGAAGCGATGAAGGGGTTGATGAAGAATATCAGATGGATGGATACATTCATATCGTTGCTCGACGGATTTGAGGATTTAGATAAATATCTCAAGGAAATTGAGTATCCCTTCCCATCATATGAAGAGGAAGCAGCAAAATTGGTTAAGGATAAGAAACTTGATCAGCAGAGGCGCAAAAATCTTGATTATAATCTTAAAATATTAAATGAAGCAATACTGAATACGGGACATGATATCAGGCGACAAGGTACTGAAGCATATATAAAAATACATTTGCAAAAGCTTCATGATGACTCTGAACGGGCTTATCAGGAATATGGTGAAGCTCAAAAGCGATATTATGAGGCTAAGAACACTGTCAAAGGAAATAGCTCAAAATCAGCTCGATCGGCCCTAATGGCAGCAAAATCAGCTATGAGAGCTACTAAAGCGGTATTCAACGCTAAGTCTATGGCTTATAGTGATGCGATCAACAAAGACAGCGGAAGCGGGTTGAAGGGTCGTGGTTTAAGAGGAGCTGGTGTGGCTCCGTTGGATGGTGTTGTCAGGCGTGGAAGGACGTACAATCTTAATGAGATCCAGGGCTTAGCTACGCCAAGTGCCTACGTATATCGCCAACTCGGCAGCAAATACATTCGTATCCCTGACCTTGATGCAAAGACTCTTGTCATCGTTCAACCTAACCGTCGCAAATGTGGACCTAAGTGTCAGATCAGTGATAGTCTTCAAGGCATGATCAGAACTCTTGTTTATAAGCAGCATATTGATCAGCCAACGTATGATAAGCTCAGCGTCGACGATAAAAAAATGTTCAAGGAGATCCTTGCCATCACCCATCTCCAGTACAATTTCCACGATAAGCTTACGGATCCATTGGAAACCCTTCGTGCTGAGTATGACAAGCTCCAAGGGGAGATTGAGTTAGGAAATGATAATCCAAGCATTATTAAGCAGCTCAAGTCTCTCACGGTGGATATGTACAGCAATCGACTGCTGATTGACGATAAGGAATTCAAGCAAATTATCACTCGATTACTATAAACACCATGTTCTTCTTCAACCCCCGCATTATTTCCAGCTCAGCTGGTAGCTATGGCGATAACGCTGATAACAATGTCGCTGAACTCAAATCTATTATGAAGAACCTCATCATTCATGCCCGACTCAGAAAACTCAGGCTGCTGTGTGGGCAACTGATCTGGATAAGTCAATCCGGAAGGTGGATGCATCAACGCAAACCGAGGGTGGCCGTATGTGGGCTTACCAGCCAAAGAAAAAAAAAACTGTGAGGACATTTGCTATTTGATCGAAGATCAAGTGGCGTAAGACACGCGATCAAGATCTCTTAGTCTTACTAATCTAAGCAATTCCACTCCGCACGAGTCTATCTCGATATCCTCGATAAATGTTGATTTTTTTATCGCTGATACTAACTTCAAGTATGGCAGACTCCCCATCGAGATTTTGAGTTGGGAGGAACACACTATCACCAAGAACAATAATCTTATCAGCTTGGAGCATGGTCGATCCAACAATCTGGTTCGGCTCATCAGAAGTTAAATTAGTTATGAGATCTTTACTTGGCCCGCAACCCATACTTATATTTAGGTCCATAAAATTGTTTTGAAAACCAGTCAGGTGAATAAGGTGGATAATCGATGCTGTGTCGTTTGTAGTATCGATAACGTCGCTTAGGATCGTTGTGATCGTAGTCTTGGTATGCCTTCAATGGCGTTCGGTCCCGATACTGTTGATAAGGCTCACCATTCCGCTTAATAGAACCAAAAGATACAATTCTACCATCAGCAAACAGAGCATCATACTTTTTGGTTCGCTTTGTTGAAACACGAAACTTATAAGCGCCAGCCATGGCTATACTCATTCAGAGATAACTGCTCGCAACTCGTCAACTTCAGCCTTGAGTTCTTGGATAGCTTTGCATAGAACGGATGTAAGACTCGCTAAGTTAATACCCATCGGATTGATAGGTTCGCCAGCTTCATTCAGTTCATCTTCGGACGATTCAATACCTGATACGCATTCAGGGATAATATCAAGCATTGACTGGGCTATGAATCCAACATGGGACGAATTATCGTTTCTCATTGCAAATCTTCTTGGCTGCATCCTCATAACTTCATCCAAACCATAAGGGATATCTATAATGTCTTTTTTTAGCCTTTGGTCTGAAGCATTTGTATAAGCACCTCCGCGCACGGGAGCATACGCTACCCAAGCAAAATTAGCATCGCATGTTCCTAATCGCATAGCGCCAACCGTAGCATCAGTCCCCCATGCCAGATAGTTTGATTGAGACCAATTAGTGCGATAAACCGCTTTTCCGTCAACGTTTTGCTTCGAATGAAAGTAGCTATTGCTCCATATTTGACCATTCACATGCAAATCAGCTTCAGGGCTCCATGAGCTTGCAGATAAGTTAATAGCGACTCGACTACTCGTATTGATATACATCACCGACGTGTTAGCACATCCAATCTTAACAGGGTCAGCTGTAATCGTCCCGAACCACAGCCCATTGCCGCTGCTCGTTCCTGAGGTAGCATCTACAATCTGAATCTCAGCGCGAATCGGTGTTGTGGCATCATCATTAGCAAATGCCATTATTCGTTGCCAGCTACCGGCCAGATACGAACCAGATCCAATAATATGGACACTACCTGTTGGCGCGCTCGTACCAATTCCAATACCTCCTGCCTGTTTCACAACTAATCGACTTGTCATGGGACTGAGAATGTTAGAACTTGACCTCGTTTGAATAGCAAAGTCAGCCATCGCATATTGGAGACTTGTAGCTGTTCTTGTAGCTATGAGACTCACACTTGGTGTATATGTATTGAGAGCACTGTCATCTACAGAGAAAGCAAGCGATGACGTTGCTCCCGTAGCTGCGGATGAGTTAAGAATTAGTGTCTGGTACTCACTTGCACGCGAAGTCGTCGTCAGGGCTGTTCCAGCTGTGATTAGCATTTGAGTTGCTTGAGTTGATATTAGAGTTGTTGATGTCAGACTGGTTATACCTGATGTTATTGCTGACGATGAATTAAGAACAAGAGCCTTTGATGCCTGTCCTGATCCAGCCGCGGTGATATCGACATAATTTAGCTCAGCCGTTGAAGCTGTACAACCAGATAGGAGATTGAGTTCAGCAGCCGTTGAACTGATGGTAGTGCCTCGTAGCTGTAGCGTCGTTGGATTGATGTTGAGAGTTGTTGGATTGATATTGATCGTTCCAGCCTTCGTAATAGTATCACAGGTCAGTGATGGTGTAGAAACTGATGTAGATGCTGTAAACGTACCCGTGCAGCTTAGGTTGCGGATCGAACCAACATCTTTATTAAGATCGGATACCAATGCCTTTTGAGCAACGCAACCACCCTCTACCACGCCAATATAGTATAAATGATTAAAATTATCATACAGAGAGGTTGTTGAGTTCCAGAATTTGAGATTAGGTACGAAGAGACCAGTTCCTCCCGTCGATAGAGTTAAAGTAGTCAGGGTGCCAACCGATGTAACCGCAGTCTGAGCAGCAGTAGATAGTACTCCAGTGAGTGTTGTAGCTGAGATACTACTCAATCCAGTGATCGTTCGTGATGCTCCCGTAAATGCTAAGTTTCCTCCAATGGTTAATCCTGAGAGCGTTCCTAATGATGTGATATTCGTTTGAGCAGCTGTTTGAAGCGTGCCAGTAATTGACGTTGCAGTTAGTGAGCTAATCGTAGCTATCTCGCCAGATGCTCCGAGCACGAGCGCCTTGTTCATTGCAGCTGTTCCAGGAGTGATACTGAGAACGTAATCAGGGGCCGATGAAACGCTGGAACCGTTCACAGTCAGACTGGTACATGATAATGCTCCAATCCCACTAACATCATTGTTAGTTCCTGGAATGAGGGCTACACCTTGTGTTGCAGTCCCTGGGGTAATTCCTGTAATATAGGTCAAGCGGTAATCATTCTTATCGAGATAAAGCGTCTGAGCATAGTCATAGGTTAGATATCCACTGGCATCCAATGTTAGATAGAATGCAGGGTTATAGATAGGCGACGAAAATATTGGTTGGGGATAAGAGAAACCTGAACTCATAGTTGTTTTTGTCTCGAGCTATATAGGTCGAGTGATTAAAGACACGATCATGAGCGGTATTCCAGACTTCGGCGCTTCGTTGCCAAAAAAGTTCAAGTCTGCTGGTATGGGTGATATACCAGCCCTTGACATTAAAAAGCTGTTTAGAATGGTTGTCCTTGGTCCATCGTTCAGTGGTAAGAACAATCTATGCATGTTCATTCTCAAGCATTCTCCCCACGTATTCGCACATTTGACGATCATTGCTCGCAATCCACACCAAGAGTTATACGAATATCTACGTGATAAGTTAGAGGATTTCATCACTTTTGCTGATCCTGATACCCCACCCAGAGTAGATCAAGTGCGTCATACTCCCATGAGTTCTAACAAGCCTGAGCTTGTTATCATCGACGATTACAGCAACGATAGGCTACTTCAGAAGAACATCTTCTCACACTACTTCACAAGGGGCCGGCACTTCAAGCTATCAACCATATTCTTGAGCCACAGCTACTTTGCAACCGATAAGAGGATTCGCTTGAATTCAGAGTACGTAGCTATCTTAAGAGCGAATTCGAAGCGTGATTTACAGATGGTTGTCAAGGACTTTAATATCAAGGGTGTAGATGATCGATCGATTGTCTATTACTACAATAAAGCCACCGAGCAAAAGGGTCAGATGTTGTTCATAGACTCTGTTAAAGGACAAATCCGCTACAACTTTGACAGACCTATTGCTATGGATGACTAATTCCGAATTATCCATCAGAAAAATGCTTATCATCATATATAACTAAAATGGCGAGCTTTCTCAAACTTGACAGTACCAACCTGATCCAAGATGGATACAACTCAACATGGAAATACTCGTTCCCTGGTTCAGCTGCTGACTTCCGCGACGTAGTTTGTGCAGTCCAAAGCATTACCATGTACAACAGTGAGTACAACATTGATGCGATGCAATTCCAAAACACAAGCTTTAAAGTCGAAGTCCCGACTGCGGCTACCACCTCTACTATCAGTATCACTCTCCCAGATGGTATTTATTCTTATGATGACATCAATCGCAGCATTCAGACAGCCCTGGTCAATGCTGGCGCATATTTGATCGATCCAACTGGAAACAATGTGTTCTATCTAAAGCTTAGTGAAAACAGTGTCTATTACGCGTGCCAGGTGGATTTTTCAGCAACACCAACGACATTACCAACTCTTGGAGGTACTTGGACAAAACCAGCTACTGGACTATACTCAGCTGGTGGTACTGGATTGCCTACTACCACTCGTGTACCTCGACTGATTATTGATAATGTCGAGTTTGGAAAGGTGGTTGGTCTGACGGTAGGTACGTATCCTGCTGCCTCAGCTACAGTTGCCAGTGCTCAACTCTCTAACATAATTCCACAGATTCACCCAACCAGCTCATACATCGTTCGTTGCGATCTTATTAAAAATGAGTACGTTGCATCTGGTGATATTGTCAGCGCATTTGATAGAGGTGATGCAGCGATTGGTCAGCTAATTTCGTACAAACCCAGTCAGTATGCGTGGATGAACTGTCATAATGGCTCTCGCTCTACAATTACAATCAGTATCTACAACCAAAATGATAAGAAGGTAATCTTTCGTGATACTTCAGTCTCGATCATGCTGTTGCTGAGACCAAAAAAATAAGTTTGTTAATGGGTTTTTTTCTTCTCACAAACGGAAGGATCCACCTGACTTTCGCATAGCTCGAATCTTAGCCATGTGGTCCTTAGCTGCTTGCAAACCCTTTGCAAATTTCTTACCCTTTGGCTTTGCAACTCCTACTCCATACCGGCGACGGACCTCGCCTCGAATAGACTTGATTAGGTTCTCATGCTCAGGTTTGGTAGCCTTAGATAGTAGGTACTTCTCTCCAGAATCGACTACATCAGTTAGAACGCCTTTGCGCTTAGCATACGAAAGCGCTCGCTTTGCGCCTTTCTTAACATCTGTCATGGTTAGACGTCCTCCATCCTTATCATCATCACTATCAGAGTCATAAACACCGATACCAGTCATGGAACGGATAGCAGCTCTTGCTGGGATAGCACCCTGTGGAGCTCCGAGTGCGGTTGCAAGAGCGGGCACAGCAACGTCGGCGGCGCGAGACAATAGACCCGAATCTTTGGCAAACTTGAATGCTGATTTAATTCCTCCCCATACCTTGGACCAGATACTGCCGCCTTGTGCGCGCTTATACCCCTTCTTGACTTCGTGTCTTGTGATGTCAAGACGAACACCGCGACCTGCCTTGCGAGCCTTGAGCGCCTTCTCATATGAAGCGGGGTGAAGATGGATAACAGAACCACTACCTTTGAGTTGGTCAGCTGTAAGACTTAGCTTACCAGTCTTGAAAGCTTTGGTCAGCTTGGGACCTGGAATATCACTGGAGATCGTTAATTCACGATACATGATTAATCTATATTTTCCAAACTAAAGAATAGTTAAATTTAAATCTTTCATCTTTGAAAATACTTGCGGTTTCTTATGCTGCTTAGAATATAGCCAAAGCAAACAGAATGGGCCGCAATAGTCGCCATACGTACCTTGGTATTGCTTGGGGTTGTATTTACCGATACCATACTTTGTTGGGGCTGCCTCACCCATACTATCGAAGAATTCACCGTTATGGACAGCCTGCCAGTGCCCTACATCGAGATTAGGTGGTCGTAGTAGAACCAGATATGACCCTTTCTTAGATATTGGCTTCGTTATTTCATTTGATTCATAGATATCATCCAGATGAACTCCAATGTTTTTCGCGAGTTCGATCAGATCATGATCGGATGTGATCGGCTTGATAAGGCTGCTCATAATATTTAATTTTGTGCAAACTATATTAGAAAACATATACAATCAACGATGAGTGAAACTCAACTATCCGACCAATATTTGTACCAGAGCTCGCTCAAGAGCGACCCGGAGATCAAGGTATCTTCTGGCAAGCGAGTACCCTTTGTTATCGATCTCAACCAGGGGTCGTATCAGAATGGTGTTATTACTATCGATGCCACTGCTCAGCTTAACGGCTCCGAAGGGTTTGCTTGCCTTCGCGATGCGTACATCATGCTGCCATACAAGGTATCGATGAAGAATGGTGCTACTGCTCAGACTGCTGCTGCTAATCGATTCTGTGCTACTTTGAAGTGTGGCAACTGGAACGTCATTGACAGCATGTCTCTTGAACTAAATGGCAAAACCATCGTTTCCATGGCTGACTACAAGCTCTTTTGGAACAATGTTCGCGCGCAGACAAGCTACAGTCCTCAGTATGTTGAGAAGCATGGAGCAGAGTCTTTCCTTTACCCGGATGCTGCACAGTCCGCTTTGTACAGTTCTGCTACCAGCTCGACTACTGGAGATGGATACTCAAACAATACTGCATTCTCATCTTCGTTTGCCACCACTGGCCCCTCGGGTGGTGCATCCATCCCTAACGATGGCTTTGTTCGCCGACTTCTGTCGAACCCTCCTAATGCCGGTTCTGATTTCTCTACGTCGTGGCCGTCGGTAGGTGGAGCTGCCGCTTCTACTACTATCTCGAATCAGACTGCTTGTGGTGCCTTTGTAGCTGGCGCTGCTACTGCTAACGCTATCATGGGAACGTGGAACTATATGCTTAAGGTTAAGCTAACTGACCTCCATCCAGTTTTCAAGGAGCTCGACTTGATGGCTAACCCTCAGATCCGTCTCCGTTTCCGTGTCAACCAGGGTTCTTCGTCTGTTGCTGTAGATGCGTCGAAGGGTATGTCGCTAACCAGCACTACTCTCGCGAGTGGCAACACTTGTCCAGTAATGGTTTCAGCTTCTTCGACCGGTAATCCTATGGCTGGTGTTCTTGCTGCTTCTGCTCCATTCAGCATTTCTTGGGGTGCTGTAGTCAATGCACTTGAACCGACCATCGATGGTACTTACATGCCATTTACTACTTCTCGTCTGTATGTACCGTTCGTTCATCTTGAGAACCCTCAGGCAATTATCTCCAAGCCTGTAAAGAAGGTTCGATACAATGATTGCTATGCACAGTGGTTCCACCAGCGTGCTGGTACTGGTAAGCAGTCGACTCAGCTTAATGCCGCGTTTGATCTCCAGCTATCGGCATCTGTTAAGAATGCTAAGTATATTATCCTCCTTCCATATGCTGAGCAGACGGGTAGTTTTGCTTCTGCTGCTGTACAGGAGTTCCAGAGTCCGTTTGATTCGGCTCCTTGGACTCTTCACCCCGGTTCGAGCATTCGCAACTTTAACGTTCGTATTGGTTCTCAGCAGACGTTTGACATCAGCCACGACTATGACTTCCACCACTTCACTAACGAAATCGCTAAGATTGCTTCGATTAACGGTGATCTGACTCCTGAGCTGGTGAATGGTCTTCTTGACTATCAGACGTGGTCGCTAACTAACCGTGTTCTCATTGCTGATGTTAGCCGCCTGACGGAACGCGATGTACCCCAGGCTATTCAGGTAAGCGGTGTTAACGCAGGATGCCAGGGCACCAACATGCTTGTGTTGGTTGTGAGTGAACAAGAGCTCTCCTACGATCGTCTAACGGGTGAGATTTTAGATTTTACCACAGCTTAATAGATGAACTTTAGTAGTCGTTTAAGCTAACAAAAAAATGATTGACTTACTGGTTATCAGCTATCCACTGAAGATGTACCTTAGATTTACGAACGTGGAATGATTTATTAGATTTCGGATATGAACCTCCGCATTCACATTCAACTTTAACATTTCGCCGAGCTTTTAGAGCTTCTTTACGCGTGGAATCATCTTCTTCACGTTGTCGATCAATTTGTTGTCTTTCTTCATCAGATGCAATACCATAGCGATGACGCTCTGTTTGATCATGTCGAGCTTTGTGTCCGCGTGTGTATGTCTCACCACATTCACAATCACAAACTTCAGTGTTGTGAGTTTTGTTATAGGCAAGATTATATTTTCGTTTGCTTGCGAGCTTGTCTTCCTCTGATTCCCATGCTGCGTTCTTATTGACACATTTAGTTGAACCGATTACAAGCTGCTCAAATTGAAGGAGATTCTTACGTTCTTCAACTTCATGCTCACTGACTAAGTGAATGTTGAAGTTTTCAATACCATGCTCGCGAAAATGATGGTAAATCATAGCACCACATCTTACCTTACTTTCGATCCATCTCTTATACGCTACTGAATGTTTAGCCCATCGTCGCTCGAGAGTTAGTGTGGTACTACCCACATACACAATCGACTTATCCGCGTTGGTGATCTTATAGATATATCCTTTCATTATTATATCATAGGACTTTATATATTAGGATCAATCGTAATGCAGTCATCGACTTAAAAAAAGATATTTTTTTAATTAAGCTCTAAAGCCTCTACAAGCTTAGGGCATTTTTCAATTACAAATGGGTTCTTACGAAGCCAATCGATATAAAAACATGGCGGCGCACCCCGGCAAAAAATTCAACACGGAATGTCTCGTCGGTTTGGGCGCTACGCCGTTGCCAGGTTATTTTTCTCAGAACCTCCTGCGTCGCCGCCTTCACTTTCTGGGCATTGCGATGGGCGTACTTGGGTCGCTAGAGAATTGTGAGACCTATGATCACGGTGCAGTACTATCCAGTAGCTAGATTCTGAACGCGATTCACACCTTGAACAACAAACTAGACGCATTAAAATTAAGTTACGTGGCAGTCTGGCTAATCTTTCGCTGTCGGAGCTCTGCTGCTTTCATTGCAAACCGACGCAAGTGCGATTCTAGCCCGGCAAAACTAAAACCCGTGAACTCCTGTGTGTAGAAGTGTGGATTTTTGTGCAGCTCGCGTCCGCCGAAGCATCGCTGTATACCCGTGAATTTATTGATCGAGGTATGCTTCTCGATTAAATACTCGGAACGAGGAGAAGTGTAACGGAAGGAAACCAAGTGCGTCCAGATAGCAGGGTCCGGGTATTCGTCGTCTTCAAAATTGGCTTGAACGGTATTTTCGTGTGCAGTTGATAGTGCGTTTTTCAAACGGATGTCGAGGTCTTGAAGCTTAGCCTCGCCCGTGAGCTTTAGTTGGTTCCGATGTAGGAAGATAACGTCTCCACTGGGGTCGTGCTGTGCCATGGTCATCCCACAGAACAAATTCCACTTGAGCTCGCCCGCTACAGCAGGAGGCGTTTCGATCATGTGGAATGTGGCGCCAAGCTTCAGCCACGCGAAGCGGAAAAGGTCCTTATCGCCCCACGCCAGCTTGAGACGGTTGAAGTAGTTTGGCTGGTGGAACGCGTAAAACGTCACAAGTGCAAGTGGAGCTGCGTGCCGCTTTCGGTCGATAAGTAGCTGGCCACTCTCCTGCTCGAACATGTCGACGAAAGGCATGTTCAGTAATTGCCAAACCAACGAAGTCGGGTTGATAAAGAAGATGGTTCGGTCAGGATGCCAGAAGTCGGGCCAGAAGACAGCGCCAGTCTTCACGAACTCGGGGGTCGTGAACAGATAGCTTGGATCTCGCACAGGGACGTTGTCGGCGTCCAGAAACAACACCTGCTCGAACTTGCTGTGGTAGATGGCGTAGACCTTGCAGTTGAATAGAAGCGCATGCTGATGCCGTATAGCCTGAAAGGTTATTTCTCCTTTGGACTTGTTCCTCGCCAAGTCCCAGAGCGGCTCGAGCGCTCCTGGCACCTTGTTCATCTCATCAGGACGCAGCCAAATCTCGATCGGTAACGAGCAACCTAACACCTCTCGAAGCGCACGAACAGTAGCGTAAGTACTGGCCACGAGCTTCGGATACACCACCATGACAATCCCTTGACGCAACTTCGGGTCCGTGCGGTTGGTGTTAGGCAGCGCATACCCGGGCTCCAGTGCCTTGTCCACAGCTGTCTGCGCTTTTGCTCGGAAGTTGGCGAACCCCGGAGCGTCATTGCAACGGATTGAAGCTCCCCTGTAGGCTTGAGCACAAGTCCGCTTCATTATCATGAACCTTTCGTGTGAGTCCAGATCCTCGATCTCGCAGTAGCCTGCTGTGCCCTGTGGTATTGTGCTGTTGCAGTCTTGATCGCTTTCGGGTACTCGACTTCCACTTGGACTGCATCCTGTCGTAGCTCTCCACCCGACGCATTTCAAGCGCCGAACCTGCGAGATGTTTGACGGAAAATCCACACCACCGTTTTGCTTCGCGCTGGCCCCCAACTTCGATTGCGTATCACTGCCTTGAAGTAGATTGTCGACGGACGCCTGGAGCTCGCTATCGTTTCTCGGGATGTCAATCCATTGCTTGTTGTGCTGGAATATACTGGCGGTGGCTCTACCTGGCATCGTGTCGGGGTCTCGCAACGTCCAGCTCAGAATAAGGCCGGCATACAGCAGACTGCTGAGCAACAGCACGCCCAACAGCGCGTGCTGCCAGCGTAGCACTCTCGTCACCTTTGACTCGCGACGTGGTTCCATCGCCAAATGAGATAGAGCAGTGAGAGTGAGGGAAGGGGGCGGGAGGTTTGAACTGGGAATTCGGGGATAAGCTGGCTACGCGTGAGCCGAAACTTTTCAGAGGATAATGCATGGAGATTGTCAAGGTGCAACGAGAGTTCGCCCTGAACAGCTGAAGCGTGCTAGAGGTACTGGTATCATTCATTGCAGGGGCCTCCATACCGTTGTCTCGCGGATTTCAGCTTTCGACGTCTCCAGTAATTGCTACGGTACTCCGTATCCCGATAGCCGCTATAATGAGGACACGCGAATGCGATGTTAGATACCATTCAGTCTTGATCTGGACAGGAAGATTTGGCCGCTCATGGCCAGACACGAGGCTGACAACCATCAGCAAATAGAGAACTCGCAGGAAGTGTGGCAGTTCTTGCTGTAAATTTTGGGCTCTTTGCTCACAGTCGCGAAGGTTTCTGAGTTTTGTTTGTACCGGGCGCGTTGGTCTTCGACATGTACGCCACAACGCGGCAACTACAGCCCAACTCGCAAGTCATAGAGTGCAACCGTTCTGTCCGATTCGGACTCCGAAGACGCAAATGATCGGACTCTCCCCTACATGCAGCATGCGCTTTGCCGCTCGAGCTTCGTGGTCGTCACGATTTGTGACTCAAGAACACAATCCCGGGATCAAATGGATACCGTTACAAGTGCTGGGCCAGTTGAGCGGGGCGCGCACACACCGAACTTTCAACTCCGAGCACGGAGTTGAAAGTGCTGGTTCAGGTGACAAGACACAAGATACTGGATACAGGATAGAAAGGATTGTCAGCGCGTGGTGGTTATCCATAGCATTGCGCTGTCTTCATGTCGGTACGTGTATTCCCACTGACGACGCCCGTGCTTTAGTCGACGCCTGCGAAGCTCTCAATCCGGAGACCAGCAGTGCAATCGAGTACAACACGTACATGTAACTCAATACGACGCTTTGAACGAGGATCATCTTCTTCGTCTCATTGGCGTTCGCCCTGACCGGAGTACTTAAGTACACGCAATCGTCGAGATCGACGATCTCCTACTGGACAGCAACGACACTCTGTCGCACGAACCGAAGGAACTACCACCAGGATAAACGGCTCGTCGCAGACTCCGGTGCGTTGGTTGGCGCGCCACTACCAACTGTACCCCCGATGGCCTGCGTGCAGTCGTATCTGTCTAAAGATTTTCGCTGCCCAACGTTGCCAACAACACTCAGCTCTCTTTAAGCGACGGCATCGTTATGGTAGTCTACCCAAAACTGTTCGTTAGCGCTTACGCCAGCATCCGAGTGATTCGTGACGTATTGGGGTGCCGTCTACCGATTGAAGTTTGGTTTCACATCGATGAAATTGGGGCAGATTTCGCGTAATTGGCACCTATATCCATACAGCGGCTCGCAATGTTCGTCGGCGGGGTCTCGTTTCACCCACTGAACAATCCGCGCGCGAAAGGGTCCTCGTCCAAGATCTTCGCCATCTACCACAGCAACTTCAAGCGATTGCATTTCTTGGATGCGGACAACGTGCCCGTGCGTGACCCCACCTTCTTGTTCACGTCGTTTGAGTTCTAGACGGCATGACGATGGTGCAGCACGACGCGGACGGCGACGAGCTGTTCCTACATTGAAACCAACACAAAATGGACATGCCGGGAAGAAGTGTACAGCATAATATCATCGGAGCGAATAAGTACAACACAAACATTAACGAGAAAAATCAATCATCACGTTAATAACACGATCAAAAAGCAAGGCGATGCGCTGACGCATGGTTCTTCTTCTTCAAGGAATGTTCCATTTCCACAACTTTTGGGGGTAAACATCGTTCTTCATTAATGGGCATATGTACATGACCATCCGCTCATCCAAAAAGGGACGAGGAGAGCGGAGCCCCCATTGTAGGTCATGCAGCATATGCCCACTAGTGAAGAGTTGAGTCCCCCCCTTGGAACCGGTGACCATGTCGGCAGCGAGGGAAGTGATGGATTCCGCGCAGAGGTTGGTGTAAGTCTTGAATGTGTCCGAAACCCACCGACCGTGAAATTGAATTGTCATGGCATCCACTCCTGCTCGATACATGTGCGTTGCGCCACCGGCACGGAAGGAGTGTGGACTGAAATTCCTTGGATCCCCACCGCTTTGTACAGCGGCCTTCTTGATCGCACTTGACAGGTGTACCGTTGAAATACACGCCGACTTGCCAGTGCTTCCCATGTACACTGCCGCAGGTAATTCGAGAGGGAGGTTTTGTCTTGACCGTAGAAGTAGAAGAGCGCCGAAGACAGGGCACACGAATGCATGCCCTGATCGGTATAGCATTCGAGCTGTTGCATTCCCGCACTGGTTGGTCTTGGAACCACGAAGCCTCATGTGTACCGATCGCGCATCGGTCGCCGATACCGTTGGTTCCCCCGTCGCATCCAGAACAATCACGTCCTCGGCTCTAAGTGCAAACCACTTGAAAGAGTTCCCGCTGATGGAGACAATTTCCGAGCGCCTCAGGAGGAAAAAGAAAGCAACACACACAACCCCCCAGAGAGCTTGGGAGAAGGGATCGTCGAAGCTGAGAGACTGGAAGCAGGTTTCGAGGAGCCGAATAGACACTGGAGCCTTGTGTCGCGGAGGTGTGTCTAGCCGGCATATCCCTTTCAATAGCATGCGAACATGTGGGTGTTGTATCGGAAGAGCCCTCCCGGCTGCTGAAAAGAAGTGTCGAACGCCTTATAGCGCGTTGAGAATTGATGATCCGCGTAGCGGTCCACCAGAGCCGAATCCGTATTGAAATCCGTGCACGATAAATTCAGAAAGTACTTGAACACAGTCCGCTTCATTGAGATCCGAGAGCCATGGGTGAATTCCCCGACGAGATGTCCACGCCATCCACTTTGTCATCGCTGCAGAGTACTTGGTGAAGGTGGAGTCGGCAACGGAATGCTCGCGGAGATATTGAGCCAGAGTGTCGAAAGTCCGTGGACGTCGGTTGTCGGAGATACCTGCGCCCAACCACGAGTTAGTTCTTCGAACTGAGTAGCGTAAGACGGATGAGCGGCAATGCGTGAGCCAGCGTCTGCGCGGATGTTGTCTACCCCGGCTATATGGGAAGCCGAGAAACGGAGATTGAGAGAGCTCTCCCAATATCCCAGGAGCCTGATAATGTCTTGGGCGCGGGTGTTACGTGACGCGAGGCGATTTTGCCACGCTACAACCGAGGTATTGTCGATACGGAATTGTACGTGAGGGGGGCGTCGTCCGCCCGAAGCACACTGTGACCATCGGTGACCCCATTCATAGGTAGCGAATGCACAAGAGAGCAATTCACGGAAATTGATGCCGAAGCCATTGGCTTCCCCGGTCTTGAAACGCGCTATAAGCCGACGCTCATGGGGAGGAAATCGGTAAGTCAGCGCAATGTTGGCATTGGTATCGAGCGCGCACAGTCCGTGATCGCATGCGTCCATCTCGACGACCACATCAGTTTCCGGGAGACTGTTAAAGTACTGGAGGGCCACGCCATTCAAGAGCGGGGAGTGAAGAATCTGCCACCACCAGAGCAGATCTTGTTTCATAGAGTCGCAGACCGTGACATGTCGAAACCGGTGAAGGTTGATCTCTCTCAGCCGGAGGCGCTGGAGAAATGGGCGTGCTGCCCTGATGCATGTTGCGACGTGACGCAGACCTCCCAGGAGAGACCGATACCGTTGTCGCGAGAGTCGATTTGCGTGGTACGCCGATGCTACGAGGTTGCGGGCCTTGGCGATCTTGACAGCGGGCATCGCGACCGTTTCAGCAATGGTGTCGAATTGCAGCCCCAGTATCTTTTGGCTGGTGTTCCATGCTGTGAATTTGTCCTCATTAATAGCCCCACTGCCTAGTATAGTGGTCATAGCGTAGCGCAGCCAGCGTTCCATGTCTTCGCAGTTAGACCCGATATCAGAGGCGACGTTGATGTGGTCATCGACCCCGTGATAGTTGAAGAAACCCCTTGGGTTGTATCTGTTTCCATGTCCGCCGTGAACAAATGCTATCGCCCCGCCGATGATCTCATATTCGCCCGGAGACCCCGTCCATCTGAATGGACATGACAGTTCAATAACGAGGGCGTTCTCGACTTCAATGTGGCCGGCAAAGTGGTGTACGCTGCGGCTGTGAATACCGACGTTGCGGAACGATGAAGTCACATCGCCTGCCATGGCCTTGGTCTCGGTGCAGGGTGTTCCCGCTTGGTCCGGATAATCTCGGAAGCGACAGCATCACAGTGGCGATAATCGGCCTTTGGAAGAGCGTCCTGGTCGGTAAGATCATTTATCGAGGCACCTTCCGGGAACGATAGGACATGGATAGTCCTTCCGGTCGTCAGCGGGTCACCGCCAGCCTTGTCGACGATCCCGAATGGGCTGATGAACACTTCAGGCCACATCGATAGGAGGTCCGAGTCCAGTACTAGGCACCTCCACGCGTCTTACTCCTTGCGTACGTTCTTGCGCAATATGTTCACTCTCTTGATCGCCGACCCATGGTTATTCGGTGGATGTGATTGATGCGGCACGTCCTTCTTGAGCTCCACTCGCACGCCTTCCGCTGCTATAGATTGCCGTTTATCAAGGTGTTGGTAGTCTTTGCACACCTGCGCAATCACTGCCGGAATCATATGCTTGTTTGGACGGTAGTCTGCTTCCGTCTGGCCGCGTACAAGTTCCACTTGCTGTCGAAAATGCTGATCGTGGACGACCCGTCCCGGCGCCTGACAGTAGAGCAGATCGCCATGCACCCGTGGATTCAGGGTGGTTAAGACCAAGTGCTTGCAGCAACGCAAGAATGAACTGACTGTCGTCTCAAAAGAAAATCTTCGTCTGGTTGGTCGGCAGTGTTGAAATTGTGCAAACCCTGTCAATAGCTTTCAGCCTTTGGTGGTTAAATTCTGTACCGCTTGACGATTGCCGAGAGGCAGGGTACAATGACGTTGGGAGTCAAAGTCCAACCTTCCCCAGAGCCTTGGTCAGTGACAGACGACGAAGTGCTTCAGAAATCGTGGCGCGTCGAACTGCGTTTTCCGTCACCCTATTAGCCCTTGCACTAGAGATAATGTCATGCAGTGTGCGTGTTGCGGGGGTGACGTGGTCTGCGCGTAGCTGCGAGTAACTTGGCCTTGAGTCCGTTTCGACTGCCCCAGACTGTGCATCTATCTCGGGTGCAGGAGGAGACCTAGGCTGTATAGCCATCGCAGGCGCAGGAGATGCCCTAGGCTGTATAGCCATCTCGGGCGTAGGGTATATCCTAGGCTGTATAGGCATCGCCGGAGGAGGAGATATCCTAGGCTGTATGGCCATCTCAGGTACTGATGC
Source organism: Phytophthora europaea (assembly GCA_030463285.1). Lineage (NCBI taxonomy): Eukaryota > Oomycota > Peronosporomycetes > Peronosporales > Peronosporaceae > Phytophthora > Phytophthora europaea. Next base: position 24,944 of record JAHQIV010000016.1, on the reverse strand, counting down.
TGTCCTAGGCTGTCCGGCCATCTCAGGCGCAGCTGGCTGTGTAGCCGCCCGAATATCCCTAGGCTGTATGGCCATCATAGGTGCGGGTAATTGTGTATCCACTTGCCGGGAGCGCAAAATGGGGCTTGAAATTTGCTTCAGATTCGGGTTTTCGTGGGATATAATTCGAAAATTTGGCGTGTCGCCACGCGGCGAGCGCTGGCATCGGCGGTCTTGGCAGGTCCTTGGTCGGTCATGGCGTCTTGGTCGTGTACGTGTAGAAACCCCCCTTTAAACTACTTGGCTTTCGTGTCTTGGAGCTCGCTACGGCTCGCAGTCACTGCGGCAGTGGGTGGTTCGCACAAGATATGTGCACCACTCCATTGTTTTCCTTATGCGTAAAACACCATTTCCTCTCGTGCCTCCAGGAAATGAACCCAAACCGTTGGGAAGTGGATCCATTGCAAGTTCCAATATATTCGTGCCAGCCTTGGGCCTACAACTTGCAGTGTTATTGTCAATAACTTATTGTGCAAAGGTGTAAGACGAAGGAGAAAAACAGCGCGGGTGCCAAGTTGTCTGGTGGAAATGACCTAGCAACGCGACTCGAAGAGATCGAGATCTCGCAGAGCTTTCGGGCTCGATCGCCCGAGCACTCTGCTCGACAAGGAGAAGTGTTCTTGAAAGACGTTCTTCGACTCAATGACGAGGAGCACCTGTACGACAAATCCTCAAGCTGGCGGTACATACCGACGAATATCCTCCATTGATCTTCGGGTGGAAGTTCGTGCAGGAGTTCGTGGAAGCGGTCAACAATGCCAACAACCAAGCTGCTGATGGAGGCGCCGCTGTTCCTCCGTGTCCTGATCCTCTTGGCACAACATGCCTACCGTGCACTGTTCCAGAGGCTTGCTGCGCTGTTGGAAAACTCGTCGATTTAAACCATGATCCGTGGACGCACCACATCATCCGAGTTGGGGGTGTCGGAAGTGTGCCCGTCCTATATATTCATACCTTGTAACTTCAAATTCTCAGTTATAATATTACAAGGAAGAGGTTCGCCTGTCGTCGTCTTGTTGCGAGTCATCCATCTGTCGTAGTCTCCGCTCGATGCCGCAGCAAGATGCCGGCCGCTCTGCCGCTCGCACTTGCATATAAATATCCACTCTCGACCACGCGGACACAATGGCGGACTCGACCGTGAATTTGCCTTCCGCTCCACCGAAATGCCGGCCGGGGTTGCTGCGTCTGATGCTGGTGGGCAGCGTGCTCTACTCGCTGCTGGTGTTGCTCTGGGTCGTCACCAGCGTTCACGAAAGCTCGGGGACCCCCGAGAGTCTCCCGATGTCGATCGTCCACCTCTTCACCAGCAGCCACCAACACTCTGCGACCCCCGAGGAATTGGCGGCAGAGGCCCACGCGCTAACGGTCAACCCCCTACCGGGTAGAGCGACCACCGAACGTCAGTTCCGCTGCATCGGGTGGCGAGCCACAACCGACTGCAGCGCGAACGGGGCCCGCGACTTGGCCAACGACAAAGCATGCAACCGACTGGTGGAGGACGGGGCAGCGGGGTACTGCGAGGTCGAAGACGTGCAATCAGGCGAGAGGTTCCGCGTGATGCGCCGCGGGTGCAGCACCGTCAAGAGAGGGGCCAAGTTCTACTGCTCGGACGCGCCCGATTTCGCCACTTTCGACGTCAAAGCGCGTCAGGCGGTGGCGAAAGCGGTCGCGCCGGGGTTCAATTTGCCGAATGTTAAGGAGGAGGGGGCACCCAAAGCGGGGATCGTCATGGTGGTGTACCCGAGTTTGTTGGCCAGCGCCTACGCGTCGGTTCGAACGTTGAGGGAAGTGCTCAAGTGTCGACTGCCGATCGAGATTTGGTACAGAAACGACGAGTTGAGGAGGGTGCCTGGAGCTCTGGAACCATTGAAGGAGCTGGCCGAGAGGGACGGACCAGGGGGGATGACGTTTCGGGAGATCAGCGACCGACGAGCTCTTCGCTTTGCGGCGAAAGTGCACGCGGTGTACAACAGCAACTTTGATCACGTGTTGTTCCTCGATGCGGATAACGTGCCCGTGCGTGATCCGGCGTATCTTTTCGAGTCGGAGGAGTTTGTGAGGACTGGCGCCGTCTTCTGGCCGGATTTCTGGCACCCGCAGTACACCATTTTCCACATCATGGGCGACTCGTTGCTGTGGGAGTTGCTGGACATGGAGTACGTCAACATGTTCGAGCAGGAGAGTGGCCAACTGCTCATCGACCGTCGTCGTCACGCAGCTACGATGGAACTTGTGAAGTTGTTCACGTTTCACAGTCCGAACCACTTCGAGCAGCTCAAACTCGTCTACGGCGACAAGGATCTGTTCCGATACGCGTGGATCAAGCTAAACGTGCCATTCTCCATGATCCAAACCGCACCTGCTGTGGCGGGAAAAGTTGTGAATGAGTCCTTCTGCGGCATGACAATGGTCCAGCACGACGCCAACGGCGACGTGCTGTTCCTCCACCGCAATTCCAACAAACTGACTGGGAAACTCAAGAGACAAGAGATTAACTACGACGTCGAAGCACGCAGACAAGCTCGCTTGAAGCTGCTAGACAAGGGGCTTCGTGTTGTGCTGAACGACGAACTTGTCCAAGCTGAACGCGAGATTTTGATGCGAACGCCGCCACCCACTTTGGAGCCTCCAGAACCGGACAATCTACCCGACCCAGCTATGTGGACCCACCTGTGGTCGTTCCGGAACACCTCGCGTCGAATTGACTACAAAATTCGGTCATACAGTGCCGAGCCCGACTTTCCTGAGTGGCAACGGTGCTACGGCCAGCGTGATATCAGCGACAACGAGCACTTTTACGCTCAGAAGATCGCCGACCTGAGTTTTTCTAGACTCGAGACGCATCTGCGGCGCTTTGCTATGGAAGGTGCCCAACAGCTTGAAAGGTTCCAAACCTCCACGAAAACCACGTAGCTTCGATAGAGGGTGCGTATGTAGAATACTACTAAATTATGTAAACGATAGATATCCCTATTGTCACTACCTTCGAGTGTTCTCAATCTCGCGTCATGTTTGTCGGATGCCCTGCGACCCTCGCGATACCCTGAGCATGCCGTAGTCGCGCTGCTTCCATGGCAAAGTGTCGAATGTCCGTCTCAATCCCGGCGAAGCTCAGGTTCGCGAACTCCTGCAGCTCAAACAACTTCTGCTTCTCGACATACCGTCTACCGTAGCACGGCTGCCACTCGGGGAATTGAGGAGCAGCGCGATACGCATCGATAGAGTAGAGTCTGCGGCTCGCGTCCTTGCGGTACGACAGCAAGTGCGTCCAGATGACGGGATCAGGGTACCCGTCCGGCTGTGGGGCTCCAAATGCGTCCCCAGGAGGGACGACCTTGTTCTCCATCGCCGCCTTCTCCATCCTCTCGTCACGTTCACCGGTGAGTTTGTGCTGGTTGCGGTGCAAGAAGAGGATCTCTCCTCCTGCATCGTGCTGCACCATAGTCATCCCGCAGAACGATCCGTTGATCAAGCGACCAGCCGTGGCTGGCAGCGCTTCGACCATGTGGAACGGCGCCTTCAGCTTTATCCAAGCCAGGCGGAACAGATCCTTGTCTCCGTACACGACACCCAGCTTTTGGATGAAGTTCGGCTCGTGGAACGCGTAGAAGTAGACAAGTTCCAATGGAGCGGCGTGTCGTGTCCGGTCAACCAGCAGTTGTCCGCTCTCCTGCTCGAACATGTCCACGAACGGGGTGTCCAGCAGCTCCCAGAGCATCGACCGAGCGTGCAGGTTGAACAGCGTGCGTCTCGGGTGCCAGAAGTCGGGCCAGAATACGGCACCGTTTGCCTCGAGCTCGGCACTCGAGAACAGAAAGCTCGGATCCCGCACCGGCATGTTGTCCGCGTCCAGGAACAGCACGCGCTGGAAATGGCTGTTGTAGATGGCGAACACCTTGGACAGAAACCCCTTGGCGCGCGGGTTGTACATCGGGTGGAACGAGACCCCGCCGACGAAGATGGCGAGTTGCTGCAGCGGCGCCAACAACGCGTAGTCGCTGCCGATCTCGTCGACGTGAAACCAAATCTCGATAGGCAGTCGGCACTTCAGGACGTCGCGAAGCACTCGAACGGTGGCGTACGCACTGGCGAGCAGTTTCGGGGAGACCACCATAACGATGCCGTCACGGGGCGTTAGCCCGTTGTCGGTGACGTGCGGCAGAGAGAAACCGGGAGAGAGAGCCTTCTGCACTGCTGCGTGGCCGTCGAAGTGATAACTCACGAATGACGGGGCGTCCGAACACCAGAATTTGACGTGATCCTTCAAACTGGTGCAATGTCGCTGCATGACCTGAAACCGCTCCCCCGTGTCAACGTCCTCCACTTCACAGAAGCCGGACATGCCACTGACGATAGCGTCGGAGCATTTCTTGTCGTTCTGAGGCTCGCGAGGGCCGTTGGGTCTGCACCGACCGGTGGCTCTCCAGGCCACGCATTGAAGGCGTCGAGGTGCGGCTTCTCCCGATGGCAGAGGCCTCACGGGCACCCGTGACTCTGGCTGGACTGCAGAAAGCTTGGCAGCGTCACTGGTCTTGTCCGAGTTGCTGGACGCCCACACGACCAAAACCGACACGTAGACGAACGCGCCCAGAGTCAGGAAAACCCGCGGCCATCGCTGCCAACACCGCACGACCGGCGCCGACAGCGCGCGGATGTGACTCCCAGGCGCGTCGATCAGCGGCTCCGTCTCCTGCGTTTGAGCGTAGACTTGGGACTGCATTGGCGATGCGGTTGTCATCGCGGTAGTGCTTGAGTCTGCGTCTTTACAATCGAAATCTCAAGTGCGGATGAATCTCGCTCGCCCGGCCACCGCTTGCGGCCCTCGCTATGCCAGTGACGCGCAGCTCGCGTGTGGATTTTTATCAATCGCTGCCATGTTTATCAGCTGGCGTGGAAGGATCATCAGACCGGCCGGGAAATGACAAAATGGGGTGTGATCTTGAAAGAAAAGACAACATCTACTTATCGTGGTGTGGTAAACAAGTCACCCTGTCAAAATAGGAAATATTAAAAAAATTGCCACAGTGCAAAGGCTGCTAGGCAAAGTGGCCAGTGAACGCGAGCGTGAGGGCGCGATATGTGCGGGAGGACGCACACCCAATCTTGACTTGATGGAACTTAGCGTGGCACCGCGCAGAGGGCGGGAGGCTCCTCCGAAGGAAGATTTGGTCAATCAATGCGCCGCCCTCAAATGATTAACATCTACCAGTGCTATTATGGACCCGACAAACTTGGACACACTGTTTGTGACGTGTGATACTGGGCTGGTATGTCAAAATGAGGTGCCCATATCTGCATTTCCTAGTTTTGACAGGGTGACTTGTTTACCACACCCTATTCTGTCACGACAAGTAGATTTTGTCTTTTCTTTCGAGATCACACCCCATTTTGTCATGTTCCCGACGCCGCGTCCACGCTAGCAAAAGCATCCGCGACAAACGCGCAGAGTCTGCACCACGTTGGTATGTACGTACATACCAACCACATAAACGGGAGGGGTCAAGCGAATGGCTGCTCCAGGTTGCATCGCCACAGTACACGTACTTCGCTCCCGCCATGTGTAGGCTACACAGTGAAGCTCACTGCATTTTGCCGGATATCCTTTGCCGGGCTGCGTGCTTTCGGACCGATTTCGCGAACGCTTCAAGCACGCTAAGGTGATGATGCGACTATCAACGCAGCATCTGGTAAACGCTGCAGCATCGCATCATCGCAGATCATGAGTCCACACACAGTACGGTACATGTAACGTTATTCCGGACAGAAAAATCCGGCTACCTGTACCGGTATAGGTATTAATACATGTAACGATACATGTATTGTGAATTCCGGCCAAATTTGCCGAAGCTGTCCGGTTCATCGGGTTCAGAAGGCTTCATCACTGTCCTTTCTCGTATTTAAGGTATTCCATAGTGACTTCAAGTGCTTTCACTGTCTGGGGGCTCAATCAATCGGCCCCGGAAACTTTGACTACCGGTAGAACTCACAATATTTCCTGGACTTAACAAGATGACGTCTTGTTCAGTCACACATTGTGTGTGTCATGCCGAAGATTGCCCCAAAGCTCTGCATCACCGGATACGTAGAAACAATCGTTACAGTAATTCTAGCGGCGCCTTATATAACTTAAAAGTAACCTACGTGTCTTATGTGGCTAACCAAGGCAGCGATGCATCACCACGACGAATCTGCGCAGCCTCCATGGCAAACCGCCGGACGTGCGTCTCCAAGCCAGAAAAACTCAGGTCAGCGAATTTGTGCATCTCGAAATACTTGGTTCTGGTGAAGTCGCGTTCCCCATAGCATCGCTGCCTCTCTTTGAAGTCTGGCTCCGCATAGTACGACTTGACCTTATACTCGGAGCGGGGAGCACCTTTCCGAAACGAAAGCAAATGCGTCCAAATAGCGCGATCCGCGATTCCGTCGGGTTCCGCCGGTTCAAGTCTCGGTGGTACTGTCTTCCTCATCGTCCTGACCTCCTCTTCCACTTCCTCCACAGTTGGGACCTTGTGGATCCCATGCTTGATCAGCCTCGACCTGATACGCTTCCTGGCCTCAATGTGATAATTCACAGGCTTATACAAAACCTCGCCCGTGAGTTTCTTGGCATTGCGGTGCAGGAACAGCACGTCGCCCTGAGTGTCATACTGGACCATGGTCATGCCGCAAAACGAAGTTCCGTTGACAGTACCGGCGACCCCGGGTGGCGTTTGAACCATATAAAATGGCACGTTCAGCTTGATCCAGGCAAAGCGAAAGAGGTCCTTGTCTCCCCATAAAAGTTTGAGCTGCTCGATCGGATTGGACTTGTGGAATGTGAAGAACCGCACGAGCTCCAATGGCGCGGCGTGCCGTCGACGGTCAATTAGGAGCTGACCGCTCTCCTGCTCAAACATGTCGACGTACGGCATGTCGAGAAGTTCCCAGAGCAACGAGTCTCCGTGCAGATAGAAAATCGTGTAGTGAGGGTGCCAGTAGTCTGGCCAAAAGACAGCGCCCGTCTTCTCAAACTCAGGAGACTTGAACAAATACGTTGGATCTCGTACAGGTACATTGTCGGTGTCGAGGAAGAGAACCCGATCAAAGCCACTGTTGTACAGCGCGAACACTTTGGCTCCGAAGCGAACAGCCTGTGAGTCGTTTATTTCGCGAAAGCTGATGCTGCCCACAGTGTCGTTCTGCGCTAGCTGCTGCAGGGGACTCAGCGCTCTCGGTACGCGATTGATTTCGTCCTGCCGGAACCAAATCTCAATGGGCAAGCGGCAGCCCAAGACATCGCGCAGGGTGCGGATCGTGGCGTACGCGCTGGCGATCAGCTTGGGGTACACAACCATGACAATTCCATCTCGGGCTTCTTCGTTCTGCTCGACATTAGGGAGAGCAAACCCAGGTACAAGAGCATCTCGGACGGCATTGACAGCCTCCACGTGGTAATTGGCGAACTGTGGAGCATCGACACATCGAAACACTTGGGACTTCTTGTAGCTCGCACACGTGCGACGCATGACGCGGAAGTACTCGCCAGAGTTCACGTCTTGGACCTCGCAGTAACCGGAGCTCCCCTCGGGAACTTCTTCGTCGCAGGTCAAGTCCTTCGCCACCCTCCGTGGTCCATCAGGCTTGCAGCCGTCCGTGGCTCGCCAGCCAATGCACGTAAGGTTTCTCCACTGCAGTTGTCCACCTGGCAGGTTTGGAACGGACTCTGCGTGCGCCACCGCCTCCAGTTCCTTCGACGAAGGCGTGCGCCGCATCTCCTCCACTTTGTCCTTGACTTTCTGCAGCACGTGGGCCATAGGACGCTGCACCTGCTCCAAGACCGCCTCAAACTCCATCGACACGGGATTAACTTGGCTGCCGGCCGAGTGCATGTTGGTAATGAACCAGCCCAACATCAGCGCCGCGTACAACATGCTGCCGAGAAGAAGCATCAGCAGGAAGCGAGGCCTCCATCGTCGAGTATCGATACAACGCGCTGCCGCCATGGACGAGTGACCGACCATCCGCCTTTTGCTGCCAAGGGCTCCGCAATGGGAGACACGCGCACACAACGTGGCGTTGTGCGGTCTCTGCCAACTCGCCCATCTGCTCACTCGTGGGCAGGTTTTGGTGGATCATAATCATCCTTCGTGGTCATCCACCGCCTGCACGTTGCAGTCGGAATTGCCTGCGCCTCTGAAGCTGCTCCTCCGCGATCGCATTCACTTTCGCCAGGTGGAGTCGACCTGCCTCCATCGCGAAGCGCCTTAATTCCGTCTCCAGTCCTGAAAAGCTCATGTCAGCAAATTCCTGAGCGTAGAAGTTCACGTCGGCGTCTAGATGCCGCTGGCCGTAGCAGACCTGGTCCTTTGGAAACTCGGGCGCGGCGTGGTACGTCTCGATCCGGTACTCCGAGCGAGGCGAAGAGCTCCGGAAGGACAACAAATGCGTCCAGATCGCTGCGTCGGGGTAATCCCGAGCTGTCTCGGAGCTCTTGTCTTCGTTTTCTTCTCGTGACGCGTGGTCTGTGCGAGTCTCTCGGCTGATTGCTCTTAGCTTCACGTTGGCTGGGCTCTTGATGTCACCTCCGGTCAATTTGTGCGAGTTTCGGTGGAGGAACAGCACTGCGCCTTGCGCGTCGTGTTGGACCATTGTCATCCCGCAAAAAGACCGGTTGATGGCTGTTCCTGCTATCGCTGGAGGGCGCTGGATCATGTGGAAGGGGGCACCGAGCTTCAGCCACGCCAAGCGGAACAAGTCCTTGTCGCCCCACACAAGTTTCAGCTGCACGAACGGATTCGGCCGGTGGAAGGTGAAGAAGCGCAGCAGTTCGATGGCGGCAGCGTGGTGCTGTCGATCGATGAGCAGCTGACCACTCTCCTGCTCGAACATGTCGACGAATGGCAAGTCCAGCAGCTCCCACAAGAGCGAATCTTCGCCGAGGTAGAACAACGTGTGCTGCGGATGCCAGAAGTCAGGCCAGAAGACAGCGCCCGTGTCTACGAACTCCGGCGTCACGAACAGGAAACTGGGGTCTCGCACTGGCACATTGTCCGAGTCCAGGAACAGCACGCTATCACTCCAGAGAGCTGAAGCTCACCAAAAGAAAATGAATGGTGCCAACGTTCTCCTGTTCGCGATACAGTACATACAATCGCCCAAGCCCAAGTGTACAGTAGAGCTCGCGCCGAGCCGCATGTCGTTGGGAGTCTGCCGCATAGAGCACCATACAGTGCTGTTGGAGCCCCCCCC
>JAHQIV010000016.1:0-15664 GCA_030463285.1 Phytophthora europaea | reverse complement strand
TGGTCCCAAGCCCACCACGTTGGTGTGGTGGTGAACAGTTCGTGGACAACACGATGATCGGACCCATTAACGTTCCGCCGTCGCAAACTTCTCGCTCCTTCAGCTATCACAAAATAAATTACAAATGCACCGTACCAGCACCCCGCGTTTTCGCTTCAAGCAAAGTTCTTTAGCTATCCCAGCCCACGCAAAGCTCTCGTTCCAAGTTTCCGGGACTGATTGATTGAATGATTGAACCGAAAGCATTTGAGGTCACTATGTAAGCACTTAAGTATGAAAAAGGGATATGGTGCCATGAGCGACCCGATGCCGATACAGTACCGTTTGCGGGGTCCGGAGCAGTTGAAAATGAGGCTGTCGTGGACTGATAAGGAGTGGACGCTGGCATCGTATGTAAGACTACCCGTTGCGGACGCATAAGGATAAAGACACGTTCAATTACTGCCTTCGGGTTTCCCACCGATGGCTTACCATGGCTGCCCCCGCTCGAGTTTACTGGTTGACCTTGCAATCCTTGCTTTTGTAAGTCCTGAATTTGCAGTCCGACACAAAACACACGAACGATCGCTGTGCTGAATTGGCTCCCAGCAGCGCCCGCAATTACGCTACAGTTTCGACAATGGTGCCGCGCCAATCAGGTGTCGTCATTACCGGCGCGGACTCGCTGAAATAGCGCAAAGCCCGCGGAGGATGCGGCCACCCCAGAATCGTGGATCTACCGGCTAGAGCGGTTCCTCATTGAGTACGGGCGCGCATCCAGCATCAAGGTGCTGCGCGAGTGCTGGTTGGTCTTTCGCGAGCGCTGCTCGTGCTACACGACGCTGACCGCGCGAGGAGAGCGATTTGTTGCTCGAGTGCACCGCAGCCGGCCACCATTAGGTTCTGGATCGTGGCCCACAAGGCCGGGTCATGCTCAGAATGCTACTGCTTCTTGAGCCGCTCGCTCTCCTCATGCGCTCCTGCGTTCTCCCAGCAGCGCAGTGCACTAGTGCTTATGGTGCCACCGCGTAAGGTCTCGTAGGCGAGCGAGCAGCAGGAGCTCGCAGTCTAAGTCGCAGTGGATCCGGAGCGCCAGCGACACAATGAGCATATCCAGGAGCGCGTCCTGCTCGCAGTTCTCCAGCGCGAGAAGGACGGTTTGAGCGCCTCACGCTACTTGCGCGTGCTCCGCGGCTGGCGCGGCGTGGGGCCAAATCCGCTCTCAGAGCCCGCAAGTTCCCTCGAATACGGCACTCATGAGTCAAAACGTGGGTAATTAGTCTGCGCTCGCTAAACGGGTCTCGATAGTGGCTCGCTCGCGTGGGCGCAGCACTCATGCAACATGAACACGTGGGTCAAAACGTGGGTAATTTGTCTGCGCTCTCTAAAACCCAGCTAAATCGAAGAGCTTAACACTTCTGCGCGGCGCGTTCTCGCCGGTGAAAAGGCCCGTAATGTCAGTGACAGCACCTCCATTGGGTAATTAGTCTGCGCTCGCTAAACGGGTCTCGATAGTGGCTCGCTCGCGCGTGCGCAGCACTCATGCAACATGAACACGTGGGTCAAAACGTGGGTAATTTGTCTGCGCTCTCTAAAACCCAGCTAATTTACGTGAAATACCCACTTCTTTTTGTGAGAATCAAACGTGAAAAACACTTTATTGTCGCTAGAACGCGTACAAGCAACATCTACCGGGTTAATCGCTTTGCTAAGGACATTACCTCTTAGAGTGTTCTCTAAAATTTATTTCAGAGTTCTATCGGGATGCGATTCTCTTCCAAGAACGCATAGCAAGCAACAATTCGAGAAAACGATCAATAGCTGGAAACGAATACCCTTCAGCAAACATAGAAAAACCCGCTCAAAGTGGTGCGACTGACGCAATAACGCAACTTCAACCTATAGCGTTTGACAGTGCTCAGCCAACTAATGTTCAAAAAAACACTTTGAGCGGGTTTTTCAATGTTTGCTGAAGGTTATTCGTTTCCAGAGTTCATTCGTGAGATAACGCTATTGATCGTTTTCTCGAATTGTTGCTTGCTATGCGTTCTTGGTAGAGAATCGCATCCCGGTAGAACTCTGAAATAACCCGATTAAGCCCTCGTTGCCACCACCTCTCTTCTACTTGCGGCACATAGGAATAGCAATCGCTTCTTGCGTACGACGCAGTTCCTAATCGACAGCTACTGCTTTCGCCTTCGAGACCCTGATCCTTGCATCAACACGGCCAACTACTCCAGAACGCGATGCTGTCTCCACTGTGAAAGCCCTTGCCATGCTCTGCAGAAGGCTGAAGAAGTTGTCAACACTATCCACGGTTGCCAACGTGTTTGGCCGATCTCCGGCAGCACACACTCGCATCTGTAGACAAGGGGAGGACCTGTTGTCCGGCGTGTACAAGGATCTGCTGTACTTTAACCGCCATGTCGTTCACCAACGCATTGAACAATACTGCGGTACAATAAAGGACAAAGACACACCGTTGGCGTGTTGCTGGGTGTTCCTAGATGGGACCAAGTAGTACGCAGCTAGGTCTAGTGCTCGCCGTAACCCTGCTTCCAAGTTCGAGAACCTACAGAGTCCTATACAACGGACATCCTCGGCGACATTGCTTCAATTGGCAAACTATAACCGCACCTGACGGAATTATCATCAGCATCTTCGGCCCAGCGGAAGGAAGAAGACCATGCTCAGTATGAGTGGCGCTTTCGATCTCTTGGCTACTGACGCTGAAAGAATCTTTGATGGGCGAGTTAGATACGGCGATCCTGCGTACGGTGGCAACAAGTACGTTTGCTGTCCGTTTAGTGATCCGGGATCGAAACGCTCAATACGAGTATTTAATACCCGCATGAGCAGTGTTCACGAGGCAGTTGAATGGGGTTTTGACCGCGTTAAATCGATCTGGTCGTTCCTGAACTGGGATAAAAAGCTGCGAGCTCACCAGACTGCTGTTGGTAAGCTTTTGTATTGTTGCTGTTCTGCTAACTAATTTGCACATATGCCTTCAAACTACAGGCAACCAGATTTCGATGTACTTCAATGTTCTTCCCCCAACGATATATCGCTATCTTAACAGAGACTAACACTGTCGATACAGCTCGTTTTAATACCGTTGTAGTACAACAAGCCTCTACTGATTGTTATCCTTGATGCTGCAGCCGATAACAGTTTTTAGTAGCTTCAACATGATTTGTTTCTCGTTCTGCTGCCAGCCAGCGCTCACCATGAGCACGACCAGCTTCTTGCCGTTGTCGCTCCAACTTGATTTCATGCTCGCGCTTCTTTTCAGCCTCCTCCCTCTCAAATTGCAAACGGTTGTTGAAATACACGTACCTTTCAGGATTCCCCATGTTCATATCAGTAATTGTTTGCGCGATAGCGTCTGTTACCACAGCAACTTTCTCTACCTTGGTTACTTTTGTACCGCGACCACCACTGCTACTGTTCGCACCCTCGGAACCAGTTATGCAGTTGTCGCTTGCGTTCTCATTCGATGAGTTTTTTTTTTCGCGCTTGCTGTCTTTACCTTCTTAGGAGCTACCTCCTTGAAGTTCATCATCTATCTCTCGCATTGCCAATTGCCGCATTAGTGCTCCAGATGCTTCTATGCCATCGTGTTTATCTTTTTGCACTGCTTTTCGTTCTCCCGACGCTCATTCCAGCCATTCATGTAGCAGTATATCGCGTTCATTACACTCTTCCGCCGTACCAGACGCTCTCCGCAAAATGACTTCGGTATCACGGTGCTGGCGCAGCAGCTTGCCAAATCGGGTCCGAAGTGCTGCACCTGGTTTGTCTGAAACGAAGCCGTCGAAACCTTGCAAATGTCTGCAATCCTCTCAAACCATTTCATTATCCCGATAGCCGTCCCTTTGGTGCTTGCCAGGGCTTTACCATGTTTATTGCGCGCAGCAGAACAAGGTCATGTGATGCCGTAAAGTTCTTTCGCACAGGCCCAGCAACCGCTCTCTGTTGCAGTTGCACCACCTCCGAAGCTTCATCATGGACATCTTGTTGTGCGAGGAGCAAACTTAGTGATGCATTTGTCTCGGCGTCCTCGCCAGAGCCGGTCAGGTCGTCATATCCGTCTGAGGCATATTCCCGGTCACCTAACACACCATACAATCGGCAGGGGTGAAAGCAACGGAGGTTCATGTTTCCGGTCATTCGGGTGACTGTAACTACTGGTCATCTAGACTAGAGCTGAGGCGACAATAATCGGCTCTGTCGGCGACATATTCTCTTTTGCATCATGCTTCAGGCATTGCTGGTTCTCCTTTTCACGATCTCGCTCCTCCTTAAAACGCAGCGACTTTAACGATCGCTCGATCTCGCGGCGCTTCATCTCCAGCGCGCGTTGCACCTTGGCCTGATCTCTCTTGCGGTCTCGGTGCTCCTTTAGACGTGACCTTTCTTGGGCTTCCTGCTCCTTGATACGTTGCTTCTCCGCAGCTTGTAGAGCTCTCTCGACCTTAGCGCACTCCTTCGCCAGCGTCCGTTTCACTTTAGCCTGCTCCTTCTCTAGCTTTGCTCTTTTCTTGCCGTGAAGAGGATCCAGCATTTCGGCGGGCGTCAGCAACACGCCCGAGAATTGCTCGTCAACGTACGTACCTCTCGAGCGCTTCTTCGATCCAGGTGTGACGCTGGTTCGGGCAGCAATGTTCACCACATTAAGAGCAACTAGATTTAGCCCATGACGCCCAAGTTGCCACCGCTGTCGGTCAGTAACATCCAGCAACTCCAACTGAGGGACCACAACGGAATGGTGGCAGAGAGACGCCTTTCCGGTCGATGGTGAATTACCGACCAGACCGCCGACCATTTTGTCAATGGACAGTGAGTAAATGCCGGCTAGCTCAAAAGCTTTACGCCATTTTGACCACGAAAAGCCGTTCCAAAACGGCACATTGGTCAGCGCGGCGATGTCGTCTCGGATAGGAAGCAAACCTTCGCGAAGTTGATACTGCTCCAGATCTTTATCGTACAACTACTTGAAGTTCTGGTAGATGCCCACGTCTAGCGGTTGCAAGAAGTGTGACGTGTGTGCGGTCAGCACAGAGAGATGCACACCGTGACACATCGCCCACACGACCGCGTCGTAATTGACATGGGCGAAATGGCCGTCTAAAATGAGAAGCTGAGGCCGTGCAGCCGACAGCTTTCCCACGAGCCACTTGAGCAATTGCGTAAAGAGCGCCCCATTGATGTTGGATGACACCAACATAGCACACACGGCACCGTCGGGCGCTACTTCCATCCATTCCACTTTTCTACTCTGCCCCGCAAAGATATACATTGGTGGAACGTGACGACCGACAGCATTAATGCAGCCATTATAGACACGTTCTCCCGGTCCGCAGAGCGCCGCACGTTAGTAGCGCTTCCTTTTGGCGCGAAGACGCGTTGCTGGTAGCGACCTTGAGCGCAAACACCCGTTTCATTACAGTTCCAGATCTGTGACGGGCGGTCGCGCAGCTTCAACGAGTCCAACACCGCCCTAAATTGTCGTAGTAGTAGTGCACGGCCTCCGCCGTCGACGCCTCGGCGCGGCATCCTTCCAACACGCGTGCTTTCCGCAAGGTGATGTCCCCCGAGTGCCGTTTAGACCAGCGTTGGACGATGCTGCGGACTGGGAAGGTGGGCGTAACAGGGCGGCTGGACGAAACGATGGCGGCTTGGCGGATGAGGAAGCGGAGCTCCGCAAATCCGCAATCCATTGCGGCACTGACACTGAAACTAACTGTGAGGTGAAAAGTGGAGCTGTGAAAGTTCTTGCATAAGTTCACTCTATGGCAGCGACAAACCTACGTAACTACGCTGAACCTCAACTAAAATCGGGTTGCGAAAGTTCTCTAATTCTCTGGATTTTATCCAGAGTCCTAGGCGGGATCGCATTGAGGTGCGATTCTTCTCCGATTTAATACATGTCGGTCACGAAACATCAATCATGCTGATCGTTTAGGCACAATACCTGTAACCGTTTATACTCTGTGATATTTAAACTATGCTGGTATGTTGACCCATCCAGTTAAGATTAAGATTAAATACCTGTTGAATTTTGTAACTTGCATTCAGTTATTAGTGGTCGCCAACACTGGCAGCAACAACAAAAATAGTTATTTTTCGCTGAGACCGATGATGTAATTTCAACCAATAGAATACCAACAGAGTTGACAACCCCAAAGCTGTTGGCAGCAACAACTACGATCGTTTTGTGTACTTAGTTGGGAGCGAATGTCAACTTCGCGCGTGAGCATTTCGCGCGCAACGTCTAGCTACCATGCCCCGAACTTCCTGCACAGCTCCCACTTGTATACAGGCGCCATAGTCCAGAGCACGTAGAGTTGCACCACGTGGCCCAGGAAGCTGAAAGCTGAATGGTGCGCACACGCACATTCAACAGCCTTGTTAGCAGTGCTAGCTGCAGGGATGCACGACCCCCTCCCCCCACCATTGAATACACGTACCTCGTCGTAGTTCATCACAGACCAGCGCCACGGGGTGACCACGTTACGCAACAGCACCAATTGAAGCGCTGTTCGAGGCGCTCACAGGTGTGACCTTGTACATCTCATCGCAACTGTGGCTGTGGTTCAGAACGACAGAAAAATATGGTCCTGCTGCTGCGAGAGAAAAAAAATTCGCGTTCCTGTGTCAATTTCGTGGCAGGAACGCGATTTTTTCGATTTTTTTCGGCCAATCACGTTTCACCATTTCCGACCAAAAGCAAAATTCTGCCAGAGTTGGCAACCACTATTATACATGCGCAGATTATGTGTTTATTGCGCTGGAGCAACATGCATCAGATTTTCCTGCACGCTACTGGAGCAACACGCATCGGATTGCTGCCGCCGGGAAACAATAGAAAAACTCAGATTTTCTTTGCGAGGCGCTGTATTATTTTACGCATTTTTTTTATATTTAATGCAGCTCCACGTTATTATACTACGTCCTCCGGGCGTGAATGATTGCCCGCGTCGGCCTTTCCACCGGATTCAGAACTGCTATTTTTTATAGGCATTGTATTAAATTTGCGTGACATAAAGATAAAGAAATGAGCTTTCAGTGTTTATACCTCTATAACAACTCCTTCGTGAAGAACTGCGACTGCATAATGAAATACATCGAATAAACCTGTCTATTTTTATCTACTATACAATTTTGCATAATATGTATAAGGTTATCATAATTATTATCGAAATGGGCTCACCTTGCGGCAGCCAAGATGCCGATGAAGCGCTTACTCTTCCTCTTGACGTGTAGCACGGTCTCTCCAGTGGGAGGATGATGCTGCTGTGGTGCAAGAGCAGCCCTTGCTCCTGCGCATCCGAGCTACAGAACGATCCACACCATGTTCCCAAGCAAGGCACTGTTGACAACAGTGCCTTGCGCGGTAACGACCGTGTTGTGTCATGCGTCGCCGCATCGTGTCTAATGGAGGTCACATACGCTAAAGCGCTCAACAGCGTCGCTCACTGCTCCCACGTCGGTTTTGCCGCTCACCCCATACATCAATAGGAACAGCACCATGTCTTGCCGCTGCCTGGTGGTGAGGTTGGACTTCTTTGGCAGGGGCATCGAGTCGGTGAAGGTGGCGGTGGTGGCTTTGATAGGTGGTCGCAAAGAAAGAGCAAAATTGGTAGTGAGGTGCCTCAGCAGCATGGCCATTCTTCATACTTTTGGCCACAGCTTATTCATTCACAAACCTTTTTGGCGCTCAAAAGACCACCAGAAAGCTAAGATCAAACTGCGTCGATTCCGCCAATCATCGCGTCTCAAGCGAGGGCACAGGAAAAAACACACCTTGACATCTGGTTGGGCGGTCAATCATTCCCAACCGAAAGAAGTATGCGCCTAATAAAAAAGAAGAATCGACCATAAGTAATTTGGAGGCAGTATGTGCAGTTCAAGCAGAAATTCGAGAGCGAGAGCTCGTTCAAAACGGCCGTGGAGAGAGTAATCTCAGTTAGGAGTGTACTTAACCCACTGCATACTAAATTCAATATTTTAATATTAAAATACATGTACTTAATTTGCCTTTCAGGCGGAATCCCAGTGTGCTGTTTGAGCTGCCGATTTGACGTTGGGCTCCGAGCCCAAACGAATAGCATTTAGACATTCTAGGCAATGTGATTTGTTGTAAGAGACCTGATTATATGTCCGTCGCTGAGCCACTACACTTTTCCACGTAGAATGCAGTTCAATAATGTTTTTTCGAGCGGTGATCTGCACCTTAAAGTTGTCGTTTATCTCCGAAACATTTTGGTGAATGTAAAGGTGACTAAGCCCAGGTTACGTGCCGCACGAAGTGCATCGCAAGGGAAATTAAAACCTACAACCTTGTCCTGAACAGATTTATCGAATCCATTCGGCAATGTAATATGATTTGACATACTGAGTAAATCGTAGATGACATAGGAACGTACATGTACTGCCTTTCAGACATGATGAAAGACGTGTAATATTCATACTTGCTGTTGAAGAATACAACATGAAACTTGGCTAGCACCCGAGGTGACCCAGGCCACCCAAATGACCCGGGGTGTCAAAAACACATAGGTTAGGTAATAGGTTCATTGAGGTTGAACGAAATCGAGCTCATGCTGTCGCTCGGAGCGACTCGCTCCTCCCCTTTGGGTTGGTGACCACTGCTATTGTGATAGTAGCGAATGCAGTTGACTCCGAGCTGAGCGCTTTGGATGTCCTGGTTGTAGATTCCAAGACCGCGGAAGGAGAGTGTTTACGAGTGTTTAGGCTTATAAAACGAAAAGATCGATGAGTGTCCAGGTAGTGACGGGTGTCAGTTGTTTCTTGAGCCGCTCGACTCGCTTATGTGCTGGATTTACACCGACAAACCACGCATCCTGCGCGTCCAGCACGTCGCCGTGCAGCGGGTTGCTGCTCACTCATCGTTCTTCCAACTACTATCCACCCTAACAAAAATAATTAATCAAATTTTCATCTGTAAATTTTGCGGTGGCCCGTGACCCGAGTCACCGCCAAACGTTGCACCTATTGATCTGATCTAGGAACAGGTTTCACATAAGCTTTGTATGCTTTGGAAGTCAGCGGTTGTGAAGTCGCGTAGCCGCAGCAAACCCACACGGTATTTGCGGAGGCGGATCCAGCACCGAGCATTCCAGCGAACGGACCCGTTGCCGCAACTAGGCGTTAATTTTCTACTGCGGGGGTCTGGGGGTGCAACCCCCAGATGAACCTGTTCCATTTCCAGATCAGATTCGTACATGACCCATTCTGGAGGTAACCGAAACTTGTGCGTATCAAATCCGAGTAGGGGGGATACGTGATCTCGACCTACACGACAGCACACGTCACCATGGGGTCGAGCTGTGCAGCAGCCCCATCTTTATGGAGTATTAATATAAGCATCCCGTGGAAGTACAGTCAAAAGGGGTTATAAATACACAGAAATAGTGTTGCCACACACTGGTGGACACACTAGATAAGCTTAGCTTTGTATAGTCCATATCGTCCTCACAACTGTCGTTTTCGTTTTTGAATGAGGTACAGTAAAACCCGTAATTAGTCAGGGTGCTTTTTAGTATGGGTTCCCATTTAGACTAACAGTGGTCGTGGACAAGGGATCCGTGATACACAATTCCATTTTGTTGATAATTTCATCCAGAACCGATCATATTTGATCGATATTCAGTCCGAAAGTGACGATAAATCATCCATAACACATCCATCATCGTCCACACCATCTATACCAACGTTACCATTGTTTAGTGTGGATGGATGCCTTATCAGTGGATTCCTTATTAGTGTGGATGATTTCGATCCAGACTAATTGTGTTCAACCGCCAGGAATTTTGCCGGCGCAAATAGTCTGGACCTGACTAATTACGGGTTTTACTGTACATTGATGTCACTTAACTCTATGTGCTAACGACTTCCTACACCGCCCGCCAAGTATATACGCACACCCACGTTTGTGGGTGTAACTTGCTGAATATTAGGAGTTGGAAGCTCCGCTTTAGATATGTTGTTTTTACAATGATAATTGTATGACTACATATACACGTTCTCATAATACCTTCTGCCGTTCGTGCAACACAAGTACGGACCGAGTTCATCTACCAGCAGGATAGAGCCTCCATCCACACGCCCAAGGCGTTCATGGAGTTTCTGGAGGAGCTAGGTGTGCAGATACTGGACTGGACTCCGCGGTCGCCCGACTTGAACCCCATCGAAAACCTGTGGTCTATTCTAACGCGTCGCGTTTATGCGAACGGGCGCCAATTCAACAGCGTCGCTGAGCTACGCTGTGCGATCGAGGAAGCATGGCAATCGGTCGAGCCCAAGATTCTGCGTTCGCTAATCGACTCGATGCCACGTCGGTCTCTGCCAAGAAGTCATCGAGAAGAACGGCAATACGACCCATTACTAAGAGAAATTGTCTTTCACCATCATTCATGATGACTTGATTTTTCTATACTTGGTGGAGTGCTTATTACTGGACGGTTCGCCCGAAGCGGCCACTTGTATGTGGGCCCCTCTTCAAACAGCTACATTCTACTCGTTAGCACAAATGCGAGGTTTCTTATCACTGTGAAAACAACATATCTAAAGCGGAGCTTCCAACTCCTAATATTCATTAAGTTACACCCACAATCGTGGGTGTGCGTATAGCAGTGTATGCCCGGTCCTCACAATCGTCGTTGTTGGTACCAGAACGCAAAAAACATTTGTTTTTAACACGCATTCCCGCAAAGAGGAGGGAGCGATCGAGGGAAACCGAGAAAAACACAAAATGCGGAAACAGTCGTATGGACATGGGATTTTCGCACAGTAGTGGCATCGTTTGACATTTAGTAGTACGCCTGTCACGTTGCAGCAGGCTGTGGTGCATGAAGCACTGCGCTGTGTATTGACAGGTAGTAGTGCTTTCGCAGAGAAATCTGCGATCTTAGACATTTTATATAGTGGTACCATGAGCTCGGTTCACATCCGAGGTCCATTTCCGGATCACCGCACAGCCCAAAATTCAAATCGAGATCACGCAGCTTTCGCCGGGCAGGATTAGGCTGCAACTTCAGAGCGGTAAAAACCACGGAAGTCACATAATCCAGTTGCCCACTAATACCACACCACGCGCCCTCTTAAATTCCACAATGCACTACAGAGGTTTGAATGTGACGTTCACAGTACTTCGGCCCGTCACCCCCTTGGCTTTCGATGTCAAATTGGAAAGTGAGAAGGAGAACGCTCGCGTCGGGAGCACTTGGGCTACCTGCAACTGGATTTATAGTATCAGAACCATTTGTTAATAACAGTTGATATTGAAGCATGCCCGAGTCCTGCGACGTTTCATGGATAATCCGACAGATACCCCTAATAACTAATTGTAGAGCCACAAATGTAGCCAACTGTTTTTCATAGGATCATACTTATACTGGCGAGTAATGTACTGGACCGATATTTGTAGCGAGATTCAAATCTATTGGAAATAACACATGTAATGTGACATAGCTTCATCTGCTTTCTGAACAACTCTTGTCCTGCTAAATACAGATACCGCTCACGTTCTCGAACACACGGTCAAGTAATATCCTCGCACAAAATGCTTCATTTGATGTATCCGTTTCAAAAGGGTACCGCTCATGCCCATCTTCCTCTCAAAACTCCGCCCAAATTCAAACCCGCGGCCGTCGGCAACTACGAAAGCTAAAAGCAAAGCTGTTGGTAAACAAGAAAAATGATATCATGTGCATCGTTTCAGTATGATCGGTGTCGTGTTTGCTGGACAACAGGCCCATGCCTCGACTTGAACCTTATTTTAATCGATACACGCAAATCATTCACTGCAACATCCCATTTCCTTTGTACAGTCTATAACCTCCACGAACTTGCAGAAAGGGTGCTGTTCGAGAACGTGAGCGGTATCTGTAACTCTTGGTTTTGCACTTACCTTAGTTTTAGGCGATACTGGCAATCATACGCTAGGACTGACTTTTTGAGACTGTTGTCTATTCGTTAATACACATTACATTTAACGACAGCAGAAGCGACTAAACATTGATCTTTTCGCCCGCCGTAGTGAAGCGAAGGCGGGACCCCCAACGTAGTAATGAAGCGAGCTGGAACAGCGAGCGTAACGGATTGGGATCAATCACACAACCACCGCCCGCGAAGCGGGCGGCGCTTGGCTAGCCTAAAGCATCAATCAGAGCAACGTGCTGTCTGTCAGTCACGGAGCGATCACCTGAATTCCCATTGGACAACATGGCTGCCTAACCTCCTTCATTGGGCACAAATAGTAATGCTGACACCGGCCTCCATTGGATAAAATAAAACAATTGCTGCCAAGCACAGCGAAGGCGGCCTTCATTGGGTAAAACTAATTTGCTGCTGCCGAGCGTACTATTGTGCGTTACTAGCTCTAACCTAACGCCGCGTTAGGTGCGTTAGTAACGCGGCGAGAAGTGCAGCGAGGCCGCAGGCGAGCGGAACGGGGAGCGTCACTGCCGTAGCGGAGTGAAGAGCGAGCGTAGTGAGTTGAGCGGCTCCAACCAAATGAAAAAAACTACCGCCGCGTAGCGGCGGCTCTTGGCTAGTCAAGTCCTAAATTGAGACTCGAGACGTCCCTCCTGAAGTTAAAACCCGCATTACGACCTACCACTGGAAGCGTAAGACTTGGGGCAAGGTCCTAATGCGCTACTTAAAGGATAAAACCGCCGTTAGGACTTGCCGCTGGAGATGATCTTAGTACATACTACCTCTGTGAGGAAAATACTGCACATTTCCAATCATATTACAGTCTATCCAGAAGTGATACCCTTGGAATACCGATCAAGGTTTATTTTCGAATTTCCCGCCTTCGGATCCCTACAGATCTCTCCCTCGATCCTTCCCCCCTTCCTCCCTCCCTTCCTCATTTTGAAAAACAACCAGTCCTGCCCAAGACAGAAGTCACCGCCGAAGAACGTCAAGCGGTATGGGAGTCCCTACTTCGGCGTCGTGAACACCTATCTAATCCAGCGGCTGATCAAGGAAGGATGCCTGCGACGAGCGTTGATTCAATGCAACCTGGTCATTGCTAACCCCTGCGCGCATGCTACTTTTCCAGCCTCCAGTCTGCAGTCACGTACGACGCCACGCACATCGAAAGAGCTCGCCCATTAAGTACGCGTGCATATGGCGACACAGCATCATGCGCTCAAGCCAAGATGATGCGCCGCGTTCTCCCGCCGTGCTGGCAGCACTGCCGCTCACGACCGGATGGATGGCGCCGATCGTGGCAAAAGGCAACAAGCTCCTCGACTCGGAGGCAGGACTGGAATTCAGGATCAAAGGGACGCGAAGACTTGCGCCTTGGCAATGCAAAATGCAAGGACAATTGCTCGCTGCCGGTACGCTCCCGGTAGCGATACAGTGTGATGCAAGACGCACGTTGGCGCTCACCTGGGTATTGCCACGCTGTCAGCGCTGCAAGCAACTCCTACATTGCCTACCCCACAACTTCCTGTTGCTCAGCAGCCCACTGTCACACCGCAGCCCACTGCATGCACCCCATCTTTAAAGCTCGATCCTTGTCCTAACCTGGCCCTCTGTATATCTTATCAAGGTTGGAGCAACGGCCGTTGGATGTTGTCGTGTGGCTGCTCTACGTGTCCCTGGTTGAACTAGGTCATTTCTGTGTGCTAGCTTACTTGACTTTTGTATTGCATCGTGTAGCCCATATCTAACGGACTCTGTGCTTGGGCGCAGAGTTCCCGCAATCCCAAATTCGCTGAAGTGGGCGAGAGCTGCGTTCGTGGACATCTCTCTGCGCTCTACGCAACAGGTTACGAGCCCAAACGCCTGGTGCTCCTGGAGCTAACCCTCTGGAGCCTCGCTGTGTCCTCGTGGATGACGACAACTCCGGCGAGTACCGCAGCAACGAAAGCTGCAGGCACTCGGCCGACGACGAGTGTGGATGGTTCAACGCTGACAAGAGCGGTAACCTCGGTGAATATGACCACGACGGTGACCACGGTGACAGCTACGATTACGGGAGCTGGATCTGGAAGTGTAGTGGCTACTGCTGGATTGGCAGCAATGACGACGGCGGCCGCGTCTTCAAAGTGGATTCACGTTTTCTCGCGTGTCTACCAGTGGGGTGGCTTCTTCGAGCGTGTCGGTGCCTGGTGCTGTCCCTTCCATCCCTATGGGATACGGGAATGCTTATCATGTGATGAGTAGTATGCAGCGTGACTATGGCTATGGATACTCGGCGACCTCACCTAGTGGGTATTGCTGATCGCAGGGACTCGCAACTTCGGGACTGGAATTAAGGAGATCTCAAATAAACCTCCGGTCATGAAGGGCAGCTTTGATTTGTATGCTGTTCAGTTGAAAACCTTTTTGACTCGGTTGGGACTTTGGGGTGTGGTGGATGGCTCTGAAATCCGCCCATTATTTGATCTCGATGGCCAAGCTGTATTTGATGCTCGCGACATTGCTGCTCGCGATGCGATATTGCGTGGCGTTCCTGATGCCGATGCAGAAATGATCTGTCACGAGGCATCTGCGAAGGATATGTGGACTCGCTTCGAGGACAAGCAGACAAAGCGTGAGTACGCCAACTATATCTTCGCACGTGAGCAGATGTACTCCAACAAGTACACCAGTGATGTGAAGCTGAGTGACTGGTTGAGAGACATAGAACTGCAGAAGCGGGAACTCCAGCACTATGGAAAGATGATAAGTGATGAGGAGTTTGCGGAGATACTGCTAAGCAATGTGTCGCGCACACACCGTGAGGTAGTGCGGCAGTTTTCACGACATTATGCTGTGCTGGCGGTACCTGGGACGCACCAGCTGGCTCCGACGGCAGCTCAAGTGATGAATGCACTACGAGCTGAAGAAGATTTAGACGAAAAGATTGCTGATGAGGCTCCTCGTTCTAGTATTAGTTCGACTCAGAAGAAGTCCAATGGCGACAACAACAATAAATCTGCCGAGAGTTCTGGCAAGAACAACACTGGAAAAGGGAAACGGCAGCGTGGCCGTGGCAGATACAAGTCGAAAGGCCAAAACCAAGATAGCAAGACAAATGCTGGTGGCAACGGCAAGTCTTCTCAAGGTTGTTGGAATTGCGGCGACTTGAACCACATCCGTGCAAACTGTTCGACTGCAAAGCCGAAGGAAGGCTCGCAGGGGCAGAAGCAACCTGCTATCAGCGAGTACAAACGATGGCAGAATAAGAAGGGTGGAGATGGTAAGAAAAACATTGATGCGCTTACAGTGCGCAAGGTCAGCGCGACTGCGATTGGTGCTCGTCCCCGTAAGGCTGATATTACAGAGTGGGTGCTTGATACAGCTACCGATGTGCATGTATGCACGGATATGAACTTGCTGATGAACCCGCAGCCTGATCGGCAGCATCTCTTCCTGGATTTCGATGGTCAACCAAAAGGAGAGCGATTAATTGGTGATGTGCGTATTCTGGTGAATATTGAGAAGGCAAACCAAGATGAAGTTTTGACTTTGGTTGGTGCTGTTCACACACCGACTGGACCAGATAATCTGTTGAGCTCTCACCTTCTTGAAGAAGGTGGCTGGGAAATGCACTTCCAACGCGAAGCTGAAGACTCGGTTTGCTTGCTGAAGAAAGGCAATCTGGAGCTTCGATTGAAGAAAACGCGCGGACGCTATCGCTTGCACGCGAAACCCGCCG
>JAHQIV010000015.1:0-53470 GCA_030463285.1 Phytophthora europaea | reverse complement strand
TGATGAAATATTCATTTTGTATCACCTTCCGGAATTTTCCCTAATAAATAACTGAAACTCGTATAGATGTTACTGTAGTATGTTACTACCAACTAAAAGTACTTAAATTCGAGTTGTGGGCACCGCCCCCCCTCCATCAGAACCGACCTGGTTCAACCAGATCCTCAATTCTTCCGATACAAATTTTAGATCTATCAACAACATGTAGCTCCACTATCTATGTGCCTCCCACATAATATTTTACCCTGGCTCCGGCCCTGGTTGTACAGTGCATATTCGTGCCTAGATGACTCGTAGGATCACAACCAATAATACTTGAACGTAGAAGTATTCATCCAAGAAACGCCACCAACTTCCGGCTCAGGCATGTACAGTTTTGTCTCACGTACGCCCAAAACTTTATGTCATTCCCAGATGCCAGTCCAAATTCCAAATCGAGAAGAACGGTATTAAGTAATCGATGAAGACTTTATACTGTAGTCCTTCGAAGTATATGAAAAGGTACGTGTGTGGCCGCTTGCACATTCTACCTTGATAAAACATACTACAGTAGTAAATCCACGACGAGCTCTATAAAATTTTGCCGTTTTTTATTGGAAACACTACAAGCACTAAAAAAAAAACACCTTTGAGATCTCGGAAAACGTCAGCAGATACGCGGGTACTGTCTACATTCTGGTTGGCCCTGCATGTGCTCATAATGATACGGCTCCATGGAAAAGTTCATATCTGAATGATGCTCCACATCTTCTACAGTTGAGGTGCACGTCGCAATGGGTTCAAGCTGGGACGAGTCTAGATGAGCAGCCAGTTTCGCTAGTTCTTGCTGCAGAAGATCGCGGTCCTGGCGTAGATGGTTGCATTCGCGCTTTAGACTCTTGATAGTAGACGCAGCCTCGTGCAAGATAGCTTTTTTGCGGACACGATTGCTGAAGCCCAATAGATCTACGAGAAGCTCGAACTGGAGAAAGCACACGATTTGTTGGCTACCTACCCAATGAAATTGAGGACACACAATGAACGCACCTCGGTGTTCACCTCTTTACGACGCATTTTTTCGCGCGATTTCTTCCGAAAACTTCGGTCGTCTTGATAAGATGTAATCCTAATCGTAATAAACAATAAAACGCACAAAGTCAAATTCGAAGTAAATAAATGTAGAATACAGGAGGGACACCAAACAAAAATATTTCGTACCCCTGAGAGGAGCACCCGCTAGCGATGGTAACATCGTCATCGTCACTGCTCCACATGGCTGGACACGGCGTAGTTGGCTGCGTTGAGTATGTGCCGGCCCCAATTTGTGTTGTCTGTTGGAGGGTTGTCGAATCTGGCACGGTTAATGGAGGTAGTGGATTTTGTTGGCCCAAGCTAAAGTTGACAAGGTCCATTGCATCCTGTGCCGATTGGCTCTCGTTGGCAGCGCCCACTTCAAAATCAGGGGTAGTCATGGGCAACATAATTGAGTCCTTGGGCAGAGATCCCAAACCCAGACCCGCTTCGAACTCATTGCCGTCCTTCAACATTTCGGAAAAGCTGGACAGCGGAGGTGACGTCACGTGCTCCGTTGTATCTTCACGAGAATCAATTGGTCCCTGGATGAAGCTATGTTGTTGCCTCTGCTGCTCATCTGGGTCCAAGTACCTTGATGAGAGCCCTTGCCAATTGTCGTTGATGTCTGTACGTAAGAAGACGTTGCCAAGGTCCTCAATCTGCTGGCTTTGCTGGCTTGGTTGAGTAGCTCCGGGGAAGTTTCGCATACCTTGTTTAAAATTCATCACGGTACATTACCCAAAGTTAAGTTAGTTTAAACGTCCGCATGCCGGTGTATCGATCGGCTTTTACCGATAGCGGAGTGTGAATTATTAGCGCGCCTCGACCTCTGGCTCACGAGCCACAATGCAAAGTGTTGCGGATTTATGAAGACGAAAATGTGGCCACTCGAGGCACGTGCCACGGACGCGGTCCAAGTAACATAGCGAGATTTGCAAATCGTAGCATCGTACAGATTCAGACTTGGTATGTTTCTTATTTTGGGGGCCTCAGTTGATTTATTATTTCTTGCCGTCGGCAAAAACGTTCGAGCCAAAACCGCTATTATACCTTTGCTGTACCGTGAGAATGTTCAGAAAGTAGCCCATCCGAACTCATAGTTCAACATTTACATAAAGAAAATGGACACCATTCTTTTGTCAAGCTGACTCTACAGCAACCTGTACATGTGAAGTACGTGCTAATTGTCGCAACATGATCAGCATTCTATGTCACATTCAACTGGCGATGTCAACTGCACCATCATCAAGTGAAAGTACGTATACATGTATCTCCACTTTTCTGCAAGGTTTTCCTATTCTCTGCAAAACGAACATGACGAAATGGGTCGTAATACTTCCTCCACTTCCTCCTCTCTGTTTATCCCTTTAAGCCCTGCTCAGCAGCCTATTGATAAGCGTTCCTAGTGTAGGTGATACTCTCTATATGAATCCAACGCAAACCCCGTAAAATATGCCACTTCAGCCTTGAACCACTATTCCATTTCGAAGTAGATAATAAGCGTCCATTGTCGGTAACGTTAACTTACAGTGTGAGTGGGCAAGTTCTATTCCAGCATGGAATGCAGAGCACAGCAGAAAGTCTTCGCCAAAGTTGATGACCGCATTATCAAAGCCGGACTCCTTGAAATACAACACCACGAAAGATACGACCGTGGTGAAGCTTTCATATTTCCACGTACAGCACTTCAGTAGTACTTTGAAGTACCCGGTAGTAGTAATTCAGAAGTAGTATAATCACACTCACAAAAACGTGCCAAACATTCCAATTTAGCATGCAGCGCAGCTCATTAAAAAATTCTACTCCAGATCAAGCCCCTTGTGCACAGGGCAAGCATTGGACTGCAAAGGCAAGCATAGATAGAAAATGTGACCGTCTAGGCACAACACGAAGTTCCCTTGATTAGTGTGAAGTTTGGTTTACCCCTCGAAACTCATGTGAATGCGCCAAAAACAATGATGTACCGTACCGTTAGTGTATCAGGCCTTAAAGTGTACATCACGACACTCGAGATCCATCGCATGCAAGTGCGAAGCAGGTGATCGCGCTTTATCCGTGGCGCTGATTGCTGATCGACGACTTGCTCGACCATCGATAACTTCGAGACTGGTTTCGTGTCTTGGGCTTCTGGTTCTGGCTTCTCCCCGAGCAAATATCCTTTAATCAACGCTCGGCCTAGTATTATTTCACAGTCTCGAATACGGTCAGGAATCTCCAACAACGCTCCCACAAAATCTATCGTAACCCTCCAATTTTCCATTCTCGCTGAAGTGCATCTGAGCTTTGTAGTGCACGTGCAGTTACTGGTCGACAAGCTTTTGAATGATTTACTCGTCTCCGAAAGCGCTGGAGAACACGTGTTGAATGGTGCGTCGAGAATAACGCAAGGTAAGGTGCCACGACGACTACCCTTGAGCAGTTACCGCTATGGCCGACTCCAACTCGAGCTTAACCGACGTGTGAAACCTGGAGTAGTATTCCCAGACGCACATAATCATCTCGGCTGCGGGTTTACCTCCAAGCTTGGTTTGCGGCTCATTTAGGAAATTTCTCTTTCTGAAGACGAAGCACTGTAGTGGGAGCGTTGGGGGCGTGTAGTGCTATGCTGCTTGAATTGCTCCACGATACTTAAGTAGTAAACTTTATTGGCGCATCAGTAGTTGTGCAAGCCGATTGAAGCTACTTCCTTTCGTATAGACCCCGCAATGCCTGGAGGCGCAGGATTTCATCACGAACCCTATTTTCGAGTGTCGTTCGACGATGTCGTCTATTGATCCCGCTGGCGTTGACGGAATTTAATTTCTCGTTCACTGCTGGATATCGTCTTGGCCTTGCGGTCACCTTTTGTTTTTCGCAGCTGCTGGAGTGAATCGTAGACATCGCAGGCACGAGAGGGGGGACACAAGCGGCCTTCAAAACACTGTCCAGTCTCGGCCGGATTGGCAAGGTTCCTGCGGACGACGTTATTTTTGCTTGTGTGTCTTGCAAAGAACAACCCTTCGGACATCGGGTTGCGTGAGAGAAGGAGTTCAGAGTGATCGATTTAGTGTTTTTACCGTACTGCGTCCAGTGGAATCTTGCTTCATCGTCAATTAAGTCGAGAAAACCATGCACCATGTTCTTGCTTCTTTGAACCGTCGCTACTACTTCAACGATTCCAAGCGAAAAATAAAGTCAAATTCGATCTGCCTTCACTCCCTCCGTGCGCGTTTGTTTCGCAGCAAGTGTATCACATTTGCATCACCCGCCGAAACAGCAAAGCTTATGCTGGACGCGTCGCAACGACTTCGAAGCAGCCCAACGACGCCTAACCGCCCCCTGATCGCTGCCATTTCAAACGCACAAGTGATACCAGTCGAGTCGCTTTTATCCATCAGTACTTCAACTACGTCCGCATGCCCATTCATCGCTGCAGAGATCAATGCACAACGGATGCTGTGAGTGCTCATCTTGTCGAGCAGTACTCGAACAAGATCAACAAGACCGTGTCTGGCAGCGTTGTCAAAAATTCGAGCGTAGGCGCCAGGGTCACATTTTCCGAGCAATAGCCTCGACACCGTAGAGTTACCAACGGACGCGACTCGGATCAAAGCGTGCTCAATCATGACAGCGTTACAACGCTCAAGGAGAAGCTCTAGAATGTGAACCCGATTCGTGACTGCTGCACTCACAACCGCTTCTTGGATCGACACTAAGTTGCTCTTGACGACAAGTAGTCTAAGCATATCGAGATCATCGTTGTTCACTGCTATCCTCAGCGCGCCACCCGTGTTCAACGTATCACACTTGGCCACAAGCAGCTCGGCCATCTCCACGCTGCGTCTGCACGCAGCTGTTTCAGCTATCGCGGTTATACTTTGATCAAAATCATCGCACCTCCTGTGACGCTCTTGACAATAATCGAGAAGGAACTCCAACACCTCAAGCTGAGAGTTGGAAGCCGCAGTAATCAGCGCGTCACTCATCCGATCAGAATACGTGTCAATCAGCAACTTCACAACATTGACGCGCCCTTGGTCCACAGCTGCAAGAAACGCCAAGTTGACGGTAGATTTCACCGCCCGCACAGCCATGACCCCACTTGCCCTCTCCTCTCCAGTAAATCCTTCTAGCAGCAATTTCACCACGTCACAGTGATCAAACTCCGCCGCTTTCTCCAGCGCGCGCGCGATATTGAGTCTCCCCAGTCGACAGCTCCGCAACAGCAGCCGCACCACGTCACCCCGTCCATCTGCCGCCGCAGTTATCAACGCATCACTGATCATGTATTCGTCGCTCTTATCCACCAGCAACTCCACCACGTTGCAGTGTCCCCCCTCCGCCGCCTTCACCAACGCCGGGTTCACCAGCTGATACCTGTCCGTGTGCCCTCTCTCCAATAGAAACTGCACTACCTGCGCCCTCCCGTTCTCTGCCGCAGCCAAGAGCGACTTCCTCATGCTGTACGGTCGATGGAGCAGGGTTTCCAGCACTGCAACGTGCCCGTTGGCGGCTGCGGCTTCTAGTGCCGGCTCCACCTGCTCGCGCGTGACTTTAGGCAGCAGGAAGCTCAGCGTCTCAATGCGGTTGTGTTGAGCCGCTATGACGAGCTCTTGCACCGGGTTCGCCACCTCTGGGTAGTGCTCGTAGAGCCACTCAAGGACGTTGAAGTGGCGGTTGGCGGCCGCACCAATGAAGGCGGCGGGCGAACAGCCTTCGCTTCGATTGGCGTGTAGCCATTGCACGAGCTCCAAGCGCCCCGCGGTTGCGGAGCCGTCCATGGCATCGACGGTGTACGGCCGAGAGGGCTCGTAGATCGCCAGGACGCGGTGCAGACGGCAGTACACGGCCCGGTCGATAGTGCGCGGTATAAGGAAGGACGTCACGAGGTCTAGAACGGGAGGGAGACCCTGGAACGGAGTCTGCAGCGCCAGGCAGACGACGCGTAGAGGAGGTGGAGACTCCATTTACCCGGGGGTACTTTTGTATTATTAATAGTCGACACTCTCGCTGAAGTACATGTAATCATTTGAGTATTACTAATAGTAATACTTGAATAGTAATGTGATGGGCTTGCTATCAACTACTACGATACTGTAGTAGTTTTTATTGTTTTCAATGCATGCCTGCGCAAATCCCCATCTTGAGCCGCTCAAGACACGCACACGAGCGACACCAGAAGTAACGTTTTTATGTCTGCATCCACAGGAAGTCAGCCTCCCCCTCTTCCTGAGGCTGAAGTCGTTTTCGAGGGCAGGATGGCTGTAGCGCCGCCTCCGGCTCCGATCTACCAATATGCCATTGTGCTCAAGCACGATAAAATCCGCTTTTGGCTGGAGGACAGCGAGTCAAAGAAACGCTGGCAAGTCGATGGCATTGCCCTCAGTAACGGAGTACAGTACTAGAGCCTGTGCTCATGTGTCGTACTGTTTTTTGTTAATACAGGTGCACATCCGAACTCAGTTTGGAATCCTATGTCAATCCTACCAATTCCTTCCCCCGAGCGATTATATCGAGGTCAGACTATATGTTAGTGCAGCTGCACTATGATTTTAATGTTTTACCATCCATTTGTCGTTGGTTTGCCAGGGTTTCCATGGAGTGATGAACACCACCACCAGGGAAGAAGCGACTGACATCCCCGTCGGGTTTTATACTATCGGGGAAGGCAAATTTCGGTTGGAGCTGGCAGTGAAGGTGCAATTCCAGCAACAAGACCGCGTGGCGATGTACTCTTTCGACTTCGAGGAAATTTCAGTCGAGCGTATCGACGTGCTCGAGGCAAAAATTTGTCAGCTGCAGGAAGTCGTGGCGAAACTCCAAAAAGATTTGGATACTCGCGATGCCGGCAAATACATTCTTCACGCTCAAGGAACTGGGAAATTTGGAGATACGCTGGCGTGGGACAAGATCAGTGATGAACGTACCAGAGCTATTCCGACCTCCGTTATCCCGGTCGATGCTCCTGGAATTTACCAAGCGGTGGTGGTCGTGAATCGCGAATGGAAAGGATCGGAGATCAAGCTGATGAGAGGCCACGAATGCATCCAATCGGTCTACTGCGGATATTCAGAAAGCTATCCCGGCTCGACAACTTTGACGTGCATCAATCGACTGGAGAAAGGCGATCAACTCGCCGTTGTCTGCGCTGCCAGTATCGTGGCTACTAACCGCCTGACGCTCGTGCGTATCGGAACATAACTCGACAAAAACGACGAGCGCTTCCGGTTCTTTTACAATACTGTTTCGTATTAGTGGCTCCTTACAATTTATGTCCACCTGCGCACTGCGCACTGCAGGTCGAAGTGAAAACCAATGTAATCCGATTCGAGTGCTTTCTGTGTTTTTTGCGAAAGATTCCACCGGAAGCCCATTCACGATTTTTCCGCGAAGCGAGCAGGCCAAGATCCGGAAAAGGGATGAATAGCTTCGGTGGTGGTTGGAATGACGATTTCCCAGCCGGAGATGCGCGGAAGACCCCGCGACAGAATTACGGCAACAAGCAGCGCAAGAGGGGCGACCAAGCAGGTCGCAGCTACGTCACGTTCCCCCGGATCCACGCAGCTCGCGACGGATTGACGTGCAAGTGGAAATTCGTCAAGGCTCGTGGGTCAGTCTCCGACGTCGACACGCGCAAGTTCCCGTACCAGCTCGTCCGCGAAGAGCAACTGCCACTACATCAACAGCAGCAGAGCACCGTCGCTGACATGAACAGCTTCCTCAACTGCTTCAATGATGGCTACATCCGTGCTGCGACCCAAGCGCTGAGCGGGATCACTATTAACGGTTCATTGACGGTGATGGCATGCTTCGGACAAACGCTCTTTCGCCTCCACTCTCTTGATGCTAACCGCCCCTACCATTTGGAGGAACTGCGTGATGTTCGCTACCCCAACGACGTGCAGTCGAGCTGGTCTAACATTTGCGATGACGGAGCACGGACGGTGCGTTTGTTGATCGACACACTCAAGAGGACAAGCCCAGAGGAGCTGAAGCAAGAGTTCAAGATCACCGTCTACTGCAGCCTGGAGACGAGTGACGGCCGTCAATACGTCAAGATCACCTTCGTCCGCCAGCACGACCGGTGGGTGTTCCAAGAATCGCGCACGCTGTCACAGGAGTACGTGTACCATGACATCATCTTGGACAACAGCACCAGGTTCCGCGTGAAGGTCTTCTCGGAGTTGACTGCGCCAGGGAAGGAGTGGTGGAGCTCGATCCATAACCTGATCCGGTTCCAAGAGTCCGGCGTCGGAGACCTCTTCGCCACGAAGGTGACGCTTGACCCTCGTGCGTCCAAAGATCTCCGTATCAACCACGTCAGCATCGAATCGGTGTACGAGCCGGTGGAGTTCCATGGATTGCGCTTCCAGCTCTCGACGAAAGGCAACGATGTCTCCCTCGATGTCCTTCCACCGGAGGATACGCTCGAGAGGAAGCAACCGGACGAGAGCTTTGAGTTCCTCGTCAAGAGATTGGTGCAGGTCTTGGACGAGTTTTGAGGAAGCGGAGTGCTGGCGTCTTGGCGGCTATTGTGCGCTAGTGAATTGGATGGTAAGCTTACCGTTACTACGTCAACTCGAGAAGTTAAAACGAGTCACGCGCTCATCTCGAATTTCTGGAGCCTTGTTAAGCACGTAGCCGAATCAGTTTATCCCACTGAGGTCAACAGATTTCTTTGGCCCGCGCCTCGAGTGTCAGATACGAGTTAGCGAGTCTCATCTATTCGTGCTCAAGAAACAACCCGCTAACCATTATCTAAGCTGCCACCTAGCATAAATTTTCTCGCACCAACATCTATTTACTGGTCATTAAAAAGCATATCTTTTTTCTATAAGTGGTAAAGCTCAGTGCTTAGCGGTTCCATGTTCGGTCCGTATTTCCTTCGATGGTTTTAAGAGCGGTCCGCCAATGACAACGCAGCTATAAATTTTCTGCCAGTTAGATCACTTGATAATACCGTGTACGGTACACCACAACGTCAGAAACACAACAGACAGGGTTTAAGTTGCGCTAAAGGCGAAGGTCCATTTCTCGGAGATCTGAAATCCTGGTGAACAGTCGCGCAGGATGGAGGGACCCATTTGTGCGCTCACCCCCTCCCAACTCTTGGTGTTCACCCTCGATACTATGTACACCCGGACTGCGTCACCGATGCGAGCGCGTACCGCGGCTCGATACGAAGTGGAAATGAAGGAGCCTCAGGAAGCTGCTCCGGCCCGTCGGAAGCGCAGCGTCCCCGACGACTTTTTCGCTGAGACCGACACGAAACGAGCCGCTACCGAGCCGTCCGAAGCTGCAGTGGAGACCAGTGACTCGTCCCCGTTTGCGGAGGAAAAAAAGCCTCGGAAGCGCCCCAACTACCTCCAGCACGACGACCGACGCGTCATCATCGAACGCGTCGCACGGGGAGAACCTCAGGCGGCTTTGGCTCGGGAGTTTGGCGTCACCCGCGCTGCAGTCTGCCAGATGTACAAGAAACGAGAGAAAATTCTCGCGCGTGGCGGTGGCTCGCAGGCTTCAGAGCCTCGAGGAGCAACTGCCGCTCCTCAGCCAGCTGCGGATCGAAAACTCGACGCCAAGCGAGCGCCAGTCGCTGGAAGGGACTCCGATCCATTCTCAACGATGCACAGACAATCCAATACGGTGAAGGTTCTAGTGGCGATGTTGCGTGACTCCAGGACAAACCCAGCGGCTTTCCGACGAGCGGCAGCTCGACTGACGTTGTACGGACGTAGAACGTGTAGATTTGTCTTGTTGCACGACCTAACACCAGATATGTCTAGTATCTTGATCGAAGCAGCTATATCGAGCTATGACGTGCCAGAGACGGATATCGCTGGGAGAGCTGCCTCACACGTCGAGTTTTGTGCGATTACGCTGGGTGATGAAAGTGCTTCGTTTCTGACAGCATTTGGACAAGTTGACCCCGATGCTCCGACGGGTACGGCACGAAAAAAATTGCAATGTTTTTGTTGATATAGTTGTGAACTCATGGATTGCTGTTTTAGGTCAAATACACGTGAAATCAACCCAGGATAATGACACTACGAGCTGGAAGCTGCATTACCTAGATGTGCCCGACAACATCACTCATGTCGAGGTTCTGCTGTTCTCTACCTTTGGAAACGGCGGGGCTGAGTCCAAGGCGATCGAGGTGGGCAAATTTACCATATCTTTCAGGTTTGATACTGCATTTTTACTTACTGTGGAGTTGTTTTATTATATCTAGGCACTACAAAGAATTGGTGTTGTCGAGAGCAGGATTTCTCTCGTTATGGTTGGTTGTTCATCTCATGGTTACGCGGAACTTTCCAGTCGACACCCAAGTACGTAACATGCTAGTGACGATCAGCATATTGCGTCGAGCTAATTACAGGTGGATTCCCGTATCTGCAGAGGTCGCTCTTATTCCGGCCACGATCGATGATGAATGGTCCCTTGCGGGGTGGCTACGCCCTCACGCACCCTCACGCGTAGTACCGATTTCATTTGCCTAATCCTGGAGTAAGATCATTATTCGAGGAAAATGGTTGGGGCTACCGTAGCGATTTCCTTTTCGTTTATTTGCGTTGCTTTGTTGCAATATTCACGCATTCGTTATGCTGATGTTTTGAGCTCCCGAATTCGCGACACCTTTCCAGGACGGTAAAGAAATCGGTACCAACATACAGTAAGAACGTATAACGCTAAGTGATTTTTTTCCTTATACTTCGATGTACCAGGGTGGATGGATATACATCAGGCATCAGATATATCTGTCTTAACCTACTACCAACATACCGTGTCACTACCACATAGGCAACAACCACTATGCATCTTAATTGTGATTGATTCTTAGCATATCTTAGTTCTCGTGTACACCTTTGCAAGATTCTCCTTACTTCCGCAAAACTACAC
Source organism: Phytophthora europaea (assembly GCA_030463285.1). Taxonomy (NCBI): domain Eukaryota; phylum Oomycota; class Peronosporomycetes; order Peronosporales; family Peronosporaceae; genus Phytophthora; species Phytophthora europaea. The sequence continues at coordinate 42,538 of JAHQIV010000015.1, read as the reverse complement.
ATTGTTGCTTGGCCAGCTTTTGTCTGACTTCACCTATCAAGACTTCAATGCATTCATCATGTGGAGATGATTTACGACTTTCGACGAACTAGGGCATGTTGTGCATATGGCGTGGAGCTTGGTCGTGCAAAAGTAGATCAACTTAGATACACGCCAATCGAAATTATCATGTTCATCACTGTTGTCACCATGAATAGAGCCGCAAGAAATGAATCAAGATTTTGGATATGGTCAAACTGAATACCAGTCATCATCTCTAACACGATAGACACGTAGTCGACAACAATTTCAACTCCCAGCTGAAATACCAGCAAAAACAATTTATCTGTGCGCCAATCCACCACGTCAATCTCCTCTTCCATCGTGTCCGATTGCCTCAGCAGGGAATAGTGTGAATTGCCGCAGTAGAAAAAGAGAATTGATGCTGAACAGCCAATGGCAATGTATTCAGCATACATGTCTGCCGTAAGCTCCGCGGTGTAGAAGACCTGCACCTGTCGATGCCAGACCTCAAACTCCATATGCATGGCCGATAAAGACGGCCGAACACTTCTCGGACCGTCAGCCGTAGAACTGTGTCGTGAGCTAACCGCCGTCTTACGCAATAGATTTTTCTCACGACGAGAGATACTCCACCTTACAATCTTTGCTTTCCCAACTCGGAGCGAAATTTCGATTAGAGCCATTGCCAATGAGCCCATAGCAGCGATCTGCTTGTTGCTGATTCCCAGCAGGACAATTCTAGCCTGCGTATCGATCAATACGGTCGGTATACCCACAATGACGCACATCGCACGGGTGCTGAGTACGTGTTTTCTCATGATGTAGTATTTGGCTAGTTCTTGAATGGCAAGTTTAAACACAATACTACCGACAACAAAGCCAGTGACCACTCCAGTTTCACGGTCAACAATGCGCTGCCGGCTTAACCCATGAACAAAGCTTGTAGCCAAAAGCGCCGGTGCCGCTGAGGAAATATTCTGTATGTATGTTCTCCAGTAACTAGGAGCGCGGTAACAAACCGCAGATGTGGTCGACCCAGGGTCGGGTGTGACAGCCGTGAGCCTTGATGAAGACGGAATTAACGTAGTTTTCAAGCTGTGCGTTTTTGCCGCGAACCGAGCGTGTCCTTGGCCTGTTTCTTCGTAGTAAATCTTCTTTACAGCGCGGGAAATACCGGTGAAATAACCCAAAAGCGATACGTTGTCTAGGTAGCACTCCATTTTATACTTGAACGTGTGGGGTTGTAAATTTGCAAGGTACGCAGCGAGATAACCAAAACCGAGGTTGAACACTGTTGTCCACAAAAAGATCATGATAGAAGCACGCACAAGCCTTTTCAAGCAAAACCACAGCGTCGGCACGTTGTCGGACAATTTGATAAACCGTAGAGAAGTCATCAAGGGAAGGAACGAAAGAAGCACAACCGTGCAAAACGTAACTCCGGCCCACACGGAGTTGGCGACAATCAACTCATCGCGAGACTGACTACGCAAGGATTTACTGGAGAATATGTTTCCTAGCGAGTAGCACGTTCCGGTGAGCCAGGCAATTGCAATGCTTCCCGCTGCATTCCTCATCACAACTATTTGCACACACATGGCACGAGCGCACGTTGCTTGAAGTGGAACGATGGAAAACTTGCAAGGTTTCTGGGCAGCGCAATCTTCCTTTTTAAGATCACATACTCGCGAGCGACTGGTGCTTCGTGTCTTGCTGCGTGTCGACGATGATGGGCCAATATAAACGCTGTCTTCTGGAGCGTCCTCCACTCTCGCCATGGTAGTGCCGCTTGTCCCTATAGTCAATCGACCCAGAGGGAAGACACCGACGCGAAAAATAACACCATAATAAAAATAAGGTAGGCGAGTGCGCGATAGCCCAAAATAAAACACGATATCCTCACAATGAAATTTTGAGCAGAATATCTGTTTCTGCACTTGAATTGAAGTACATTAGTTTCTTCTCGGATATCCGTGCACACGTTAGATTTTACCCAGGTATTTATGCTCGGACAACGTGGGGCGGACGGATATGATAACGTTTTGCATCGTACACCATTTCTGCGACCAAGGCAGGGTACACGCACGGGCATTAGGTGGCGTTAGGTAGAGCTAAATGACATGAATGTACCTCAGTTCAAAGTAAAGTATCGTACACCATTTGTTAGAAAATAATTTTAAGCAAAGTGGTACAAACAAGGTGAAGCTGATTGACCCAGACAACACACCTGCGTGATTATTTGTTGAAAAATAAATTCTTGGTGATTGCTCGTTGGATACATTCATTGTGTGAGGTGCTCTATACGATACTTCTTTCCAGTAGCCAGAACTTAACCGCGCCTCCGTGTAAACAGTAGTTGTGATGAGTAATTTCGGACACAGTATTTTTGTGTTTATGGTGCTACTGACGGTCGACTACGAGCCCAATTCCACCTGTACGAGACTGAGTGCCCCATCGTGACCGAGGTGATGACAACATCGCCACGTGGTCGTTCACTTCACAGTCGAAGTGATTGAGCTTATGAGCCGCCCAAGATCTCGTGGAGCTGCTGGGCGTCGAGCAGGCTGACAAGAAAAGTTCATGCCAGTCTCGTACACAAGCAATCAATGCTACTCTAGCCGCTGCGCGACAGCTCGTGACAATCGATAGCTGAACACGAACCGATTTAGATGTCCTGTTCCAGCAGCAACGCCCAATACGACAACGGTCCAGTTTCGGTCGGCCAGGCGCTGCTTTCACAGAAGAAAAAAGTCCTGCGATCGTGCAGGGAGTCGTTGGGCGGAGTCCAAGACCACGCGCAAATAGTTTCTATCCTACAGTATACACATATATCCTACCGCCAGCTAAGACGTGACAGCGTTAGCCTGAAGCAACGCGAGCGCTGAATACATTAACGTACGCAAGAAACCGCTCACCTGGAGCTCCGGAAGCCTCACTCGGCTGCAATCTTCTTTCAGAGGCAGCGGTCGTCATCAAGCCTCATTCCAGGTTTTGCCTGACCAACGACGCCTCCCCTAAAATGACCATGCAGGTGGCCCGCGATCACTACCGAATCACTCGAGAGCTCAGCTCTACACTCTACGGACGCGTCGTTGTCTGTGAGATTCCCCGAGAGACCGTCAAGTCCCCACCTGCAGCCTCGTCCTTCGTGATGAAGCAGGTTTCTCTCGAACGTATGGCGAACATCGTCCGAGATCTCCCGTCCGACGGTCACATTCCCGACAACCCCCTCGTTGAGAAAGAGATGGGGGACCTCTTTCGCGCCGCCGGGGGTCACCCGAACCTCGTGCAGTACAAGGACTCGTTCTTGGAGCAGCAGACGCTGCATCTCGTCATGGAACACTGTGCCGACGGCGATTTGTTCGAGTATCTGAGCAGACGGAGACAGCGCACCATGTCGTGCATGAATGCACTCAATGTGCTCTCGCAGGTGGCAGCGGGTCTGGCATTCGTGCACAAACATGGGATCGCGCACCGCGACATCTCACTCGAGAACATCATGCTGCACCGCGGTCGTTGCAAGATCGGAGACTTCGGACTAGCCACACGTGCTCGCCGTACCAGCGGACGTCGAGTGGGCAAGGAGTACTACATGGCGCCCGAGATCGTCGCAGGTGAAACCTACGACCCGAAGGCTGCTGATGTGTGGTCACTCGGCATCGTGCTCTTCATGATGCTCACAGGCTCGCCGCTCGTGTCACTTGCATCGACATCCGTGAAATCATTCCGCGCACTGAAGCAAGCCGGCATCATGGTTGTGATGCAGGCCTGGGGAGTGACCAGCGTGTCGGACACGGCGGTGCATCTTTTGTCGGGGATGTTGGAGATCGATCCCCAGAAGCGCCTGACGGTTGCCCAGGTGCTCGAGCACGACGCCCTGAATAGTGACTGTGCCAAGATAAGTTCAAGGGGATCTAAATTTTGAGCAGTAAGGGACCGGAAATCTGCGCAGTAGGGCAGTTGAGTGCGCTGGTGCGACGTTGATAGATGTAGGGTAGAGTATTATAATGGAGAATGCTTCCGCTGGCTTTCATGCAGTCACTTTCCTCAGCGGTTCTAAAGGCCGGTAATTTCAGCTGAAACTGCTCCCTGGTACGTCTCACCCGTTGCCCTTTCAGGGGTCGTGCAGCCCAGCTTGACTCATTCAAGTAATTTCAACGCCGCACTAAAGTGCCCGCCCGCATGTGCCGCACCATCGACCCATCAGCCACATTGTTCACGCCCCCGGCAGGAATACTCGCTGGATCACCTCTATCGCTACCTCTGTGCTACAACTACCCAACAAACAAGGCAGCCGCACTTGAAGCACCAACGAAGCAAGCGGTTCAACGGACTGGTCTAGAATTCGTGCTATGCGCCGAGGGCGTTCGGTTCACGGACCTGGCTTTTGCTCGAGAGGTGAGAAGACGAGTCGCTGAACTGAAGAGGTCGGCTGAAGCCAGCGATTCGGAAGGTAATAACACGCGTCTCGCCCAGAGGACACTCAAGTTTCGAAGAATGGTGTAGGATGTAGAGCAACAGTCATAGCGACAGCTCAACAGCAGCACCAGAATGACAACCGCATCGGATGGAGCACTACGATAGGCTCCTCAACCTAGATTAAGAATACATTCAGCTTTGAATTATTCTGTGCTTGGATGTACTTCTCGAACGAAACATTTATTAATAGCAAGGTAAGCTCGCCACCAGGTCATTCTTGGCCTCTCACTGCCAGCTCAGCGACAGTGGCTCGCCGCCAAGTCACCTCACTTCGGCTTGATATCGAGTTGGCGAGCCTCATAAACCGGGAGGGGTAACTCATTCTTGAGGAACTTCTCCTAACTTCTGAGGAACACCGAGTGCAGCCAGTCCCAGTTTGCAGCAGTAGGCTGTACGTGATTGCAGTTCGGCTGCACAGCTGCAGCCGCGTATCGACAATGCTGTTGACAAGTCGATGGGATCACGTACATCGACACAGATGATGATACTATATGATCATAACGACAGTTGTGATGACACTAACGACGTCCAAGTTCCTGGAAAAATTATACAATAGCACCTGGATTGGCTAAATCGCGAACTGCTTTGCCCCGACCAAAATCCTGCGAGTCCCCCTATTCGAGCTCCTTTCATTACAAGGCTGGATTTTGTCGATACTATTCACACACATGATACGCTGGACACTAGGGGTTTCATTGCGGTGAGCCTTCCTATCAAATATAAGAAGAAGAAGTTAACCTTTACGCAAACGACAAGTGTATTCTACTGGGAGAAGTTTCTGCGTGCCTAAAAAGATACCCGAAGTGCCCAAAAGTGCCCAAACGTTTTATTTAATTTGTAAACTCTTATCGTAAAACCTAGTTACGCTCTGCCCAAAACTGTGCCCAAAACAGCAACCTCCACAAAAGACTATTTGCTATTCCTTCGGTCAATTACAATGATTTACGGGTTATCTAATGGTTATATAACGATTACGTACACTACGTTCTCAACTCTTAGGCTACAAGCTCCATGTTCTTAGCCCGCCAAGACACTAACTCTAAATTTACACTCCGTGACTACATGGATATCAACCACTTTCGATTGTGCCGCCTTGTGAAGACCCGCCATCTCGTCACCCCTTCATCCTCCACCGAAGACCTTAGCCCCAATCTACCATGCAGCACGGAGAGCACTACTACCGACATCTTTGCGAAGATCTGAACAGCAAAAAGATCTGAACACTTACTAAAATTCGTGATTTGAAAAGGATTTTCTCTACAAAATTTGACTAGGATAAAATCGGCATATATTTGACCAATCAAATCTAAACACTGATCTGTTCGCTCGCGGACTCGTTGACGCCGCCGCTGAGCACGTCATGGACGCGTGAGGTGTCGTCGTCCTGCGCGTCAACTACACTCAGGAGGCTCGCTTCGTCCAGCATGCCCTGCACGTCCGTGGACGTCACACAGCCGAAGAAGGGACCCGCTTTGTCAAATGAATGACGCACGGTGTCCGCAGAAATCTTGCTCAGCGCGTGCATTGCGTGGTCGAACATGTAGCGGCGCCGCTCCGCCGAATTGGTAGGTATAGCGTTCAACTCAGCGGCTTGGGCGCATGTCTGACGCAGGTGCGTCTTCAACGGGGACATCACTCCCACGTCGAGCGGCTGCACTATCCCGGTGCAGCCCGGTGGAACGAAGTGCACGCTGGCCCCCATGGCCCCCAGCTCATCCAGCACGCTGTCCATCTTGTGCGTCTTCAAGGCGTCAAGCAATAGAACAGAGTAGCCAGTTACGTTAGGTCAGAATGACTCCTCAATCCACTCTAGCATCACTCTTTCATCGAACGATGCATTTTCCTGCACGGAGCACGTTGCCACGTGAGGTGGTGCGTACGACCGCACCTCACGCTCGACCTCCCCACCCGGCTGGCCCTTGAAGACGAAGTGTGGCGGCAACACTAGGCCGTCAGCACGCACTAACAGCGCCATGGTGATACGCTGGCTGTCTGACCCAGCTGTCAAGGCCGGCACCACACGAACACCAACTTGCTCCACAGTGGTATAGGCTGTTGTAGAAGTAAAAATACCCGTTTGGTCCATGTTGAAGACCTTACTGCGAGGGTTTACACCTGCGTTTAGTGGCACCACACTATCAGCGATAACCCGCCGAACTTCGTCACAGAACTCGGCTTTACGAACGAACATGTCCTCCCGACTTTCACGGCCACGGGTGGTCACTCGGCGGAGTGTTAGGCAATTCCTAGCCATAAACCTAAAAGAAGCATAAAGTAGTAGTTAGGTCGGTGTTGGAAACAGCAGCACAATTGCATACTTACCGCGCGCACGAGCAAAGCGCTGCATTGACAGTCTTCTTCTCGAAGAACTGGGGCGCGATCTCCTGAGCCATAAAGGATATCATGACTCTGGTGACGATGTAGCGTTCTCTGCGTAGGTCCTTTACTCGCATTGCGAGCAGGTCTTCAGACTCCAAGGTTTCAGCCTTGCGGCCGCTACCCCCAAGCGTGGACTTTCCCTGGCGGTCTGTCTCCCGCAGCTTGTCGATTCTGCCGGCCCAGGACACTACGGTCGACGGTGAGAGGCCGCGGTTGCGCGCGAAGACCCGCACAGACTCCCAGTGTGGGCGCCCAACGAATGCCTCCGCTACTCGAAGGCGGAAGCGGTTGGTGTGGTGGAGCGGGATGCGCTGCGGTCCCATATTTGAGTATGCCCTGTCGTATTGGAACGCATTCCAGTGGGTCAAGATTCAGACGGATATGGCGTCTTCTCCCAGTTTCGTGGTGTGTGATTTCGAGCAGGCACTGCATCTCGGAGTTCGCGATCAGTTTGAAAGCGCACATATCGTTGGATGTCTGTAACATTGGAAACAAACCATTCGACGTAAGATGCTTGATCTTCGGGTCCCTACGGACGAGGTCAAGGTGGCCATGACTCCTGGTGTTCTGGACCAACTTACAGTCGTGCCAGCAAAGACGCTGCGCAAGAAGGGAATTCCCTTCGTCATGAAAAAACTATACGGGCTTATCTGGAAGCCGGTCGAGACAGAACACAAGGCTAAGTGGGATGCTTTCTGGGAGTATTTTGTTTCGACTTGATGTGAGCTATACGAGCTTTCATGTTGGAACATCTCGGGGATGATCGAAGCTAACGTCGAGATCGTCAACAGGACAAACAACCCTTTGGAGGCCTACAACAGAAAATTAGCCGACACTTTCGGCACATCGCACCCGGGGTTATTGCATTTCGTTCAAGTCCTGAAAGAAGTGGCGAAGTTTTACCTTGATCAGCTTGCCGATGTGCGTCACCGCCGTCAGCGCCCGCCCCAGCATGCCCACACACGCACGTACCCCACCGCCCCGCGCTTGCGGTAATACCCTGCTTTCTCATCGCATACTAATGTGACTTCATAATTTGTATAATATACGTTGCTTTCCTTGGATGTGTATTCCGAATATTGTTAGCGCCTTGCACATACGTGTAATCAATGTGTATAATCACACACAAGATGTCGTGGAATGTTATGCTTACAATAGTAAACAATATCTACGACTACACTCAGTAACTATCAACGTTTTAATTATTTCCTAGGTTAACGTTTTAGGCACTTTTGGGCACTTCGGGCAACTCTTTGGGCACGAAAAAAACGGCGCCTATTCTACTAGACCAGCAAACTGTATGGGTCGTTGCTGGAAAAGCTAAAAGTTGTAGCGAGATTTGATGTTCTCCAGGACACTGCGCAGCAGCCATCCATCGCCGTCCGTGAGCGTGAAGCTCTCGTCCATGACGTTGGCGGGGTAGCCGGCGGGTTTGTTCTCGGCCACGTACATCTCCGGCAGACCAAATCCGTGGCCAATCTCGTGCAGTAGCACCATCATGTGCTCTTGGCCCATCGTGTTGAGTATGTCGTTCACCTCGACGCGCTGGCCCCAGTCACCGCCCGTGCCGATGGCGCCTTCTACGGCTACACTCAGTAACTATCAACGTTTTAATTATTTCCTAGGTTAACGTTTTAGGCACTTTTGCGCACTTCGGGCAACTCTTTGGGCACGAAAAAACCGACGCCTGATGGTGCTACTGCACGAGATTGGCCACGGATTTGGTCTGCCGGAGATGTACGTGGCCGAGAACAAACCCGCCAGCTACCCGCCAACAACGTCATGGACGAGAGCTTCACGCTCACGGACGGTGATGGATGGCTGCTGCGCAGTGTCCTGGAGAACATCAAATCTCGCTACAACTTTTAGCTTTTCCAGCAACGGCCCATACAGTTTGCTGGTCTAGTAGAATACACTTGTCGTTTGCGTAAAGTTTAATTTCTTCTTCTTGTACATATGAAGCATTTGATAGGAGCAATGAAACCCCTACTGTACAGCGTACCATGAGACTGAATAGTATCGACAAATTGTAGTACGAGGAGCTCGGATAGGGAGCCTCGCAGGCCAAGTAGTTCGCGATTTAGCCAATCCAGGTGTTATTGTATAATTGTTCCGGGAACTAGGACGTCGTTAGTGTCATCACAACTGTCGTTATGATCATACAGTGTCATAATCTGTGCCGACGTGCGTAGCGTTGTCGTGATCCCATCTAGAGTTGTTATGCAGCTAAAAACGAGTTCATATGTAGCTACTGTATGAATGCAAAAAAGTGAAACGATTGGCCGGTTCCCACAAAATATACCGAGCAAACCAAGGATTATTAATTTGATCGTCCGCGGCCAGAAGCCCATTCGAAGAAACCACCAAGTAGTCATCATCTATCCTGTCACCTCGTCGTATCGGAGGCTCGCAGACAACTGTCCCTCCTCGTAAACGCAAAAAGGGCCCCCGACCGAAAAGAAACAGCCCGTGCTCGCGCTGTGGAGAAGCTTGGCGTGGACGCCGTCAAGAAAATAGGCGAAGACTGGGACTCTTGGGACACCGTCTACAGCGGCAAGGAATGGCAGCAGTCCGAGGGCGTCGTCCTGCAGCTGTTACAGCAGGGGCTATCAGAGCGGGAGATAAGATTTATCATCCCCGTCGGAGGAAGTCGTATTGCTCAAATGCGAAAAGTGCTACATCCCACCCGGGATAACAGGTCTTTCGAAGCCCATTGATGTCGCGGTGATGAGGACCTTCAAGAGAAACTGCCGCAGCCTATACGTCAGGCACCACCTCACCAACGACTTCTGCTCATCTGCACCCGAGCGACGCCGGCTTGTTACTGCTATCGTCGTAACAGCGTGGGCTCAGATCGACGGGGACGTGATCCGGAAGGGGTTTGTGAAAGCACAGCTTATTCCAGTCGGACCACGAGAGAAGGACGGGTCCTTTCGTGTTGATCCACCGGCTACCGATCAGAGCTCCGCGGACCAAGAGAATGAGCGTGAGGAAGATGATTAAACAATTAAAAAACACGGAGTGCCGAGCGCCATTCACTCGACCAACTTGTAGATCTGGGACAGCGCGCACACGTCCACCGTCTTGCCCTTGATCTTGATGATCTCGATCGTGGCCTGGGCTCGCTAGTTCTTGTCCTCCTTTCGCGAGACTCTATCTGACGTTTTCGATAACAACGTTATTGAAGATCACCTTGCCTAGTATGCCGCTGCACGCACCGCACGAGCTGCGCGCAGAAGTCCACCGTGTACACCGCGCTCACACTAAAGTATTACACGAAGCTAGCCATCAGCGGACTGCCACCTGGCCACGCAGCCTTCCTGCAGCGCCGCCACGTTCTCGCCTATATAAAATACATCGCATGCATGCAGCAAACTTAGCGAGCACGCCGATTTCAGCCCTGTGCCGTCGAATCTTGGAATGAAGCTGGCTTGTCGGCTGTTTCGAGGGTGGAGGTTGGTTAGCGAAGCGGTATCACCCCTGTATTTTTGGTTGTCCAGGTAAGTATTTATGGTCTGTTGCAAATAACTCGTGGTTGCAGATGTGGCGTGGAGATCGGACCGAAAAGTGAGTCTCGGCTGGTCGCTCGATCAGCACGGCACGTCGGATACGGTCTGGGAAAGAAGTTGCCCTTGTGACAGGTTGTCACTCACAATCACCTCGGTAGAGTGACGTTAGTGACTTGAGCCTCGGTGGGACCTAATAAATACCCGATCGAGGCTAAATATGCTTGACTTAGTTATAGGTGCGACCGAAGCCTCGGTCGTACTTAGTGGTGCACTGGCGTAATCACGGTCATCATTGATGAGTATACAGGAGTCGCCACATCGAGATTCGTTTATACTAGATATTTGTATGTGGGATTAGGATTAGCTATAGGATGATCTGTAGAGGCTCTCCGAGCCTCTGAATACTCAGTAATAAAATAGCAGTCTTCCCCCCAAGTCTTCTGAGGGTTAAGTCCGACTCCGGTAAGTGTAGCTAGCTTATTGTAGTGCCTGGACATGCCTGGCTTAGTGGTATGCCTGTTTGGGAACTAAAGGTTGGTTAACTAATAGTTCACCGAGGCCAAGCCAAGAGTTGGCGTGGCTGAGAGGCTAGAGTGGCACTTAGAGTGTCGTTCTGTGTGTGTGGGGGGGTAACTCCCCTAAAGCATATTTTACTATCGACCGAGGCTTACCTCGGCCCCCCTTGTATAAGGCCTAATCCGCCGGTACCCTTCTATCTGAGGGACTGCAAAGGGGTAACGCGAAAGCGCTAATTGCATTCTAGCCCTCGCTCATGGCTAGTTAGTGCAGGTTTTGGGTTGACCGAGGACAACCTCGGTACACAGAGGCTTGCAACCAACCCGGTGGAAATAACCCACCATGCCGAATCCAGATACCAGCTGAAGACTGTGGTGGGGGAATTTCGATGCCACACTACGGGCATGCTCGTCCCTCGGCGGACTACTTCAACAGCAACCTGATGATCCAGAACTTTGTGGTGGCAGATATCACGAATAAACGAAAAAACGTGTATTTCTACGACGAGCGAGCAAAAGGCAAGAACGCTGACGCTTTGTGTAGACTGCGACTACTCTACCACTTATCCATCTTCCAGAGAAATGGTCGCAATGGCGTGGTCCCTGCTGAAATTTCCTTGAGCCTGCTCGACAATTGTGTCGGCCAAAACAAGTCGAAGGTCGTGCTGATGTTTTTTGCTATGCTATCGGATGTTTTTCCATACAAAAAGTGGTTCTCTGTTTTTTGCTTTCGGGGCACTCGCACAACATTGCAGACCGTGTCGTGGCATGGTGCCGTCGCGCAGTGCGTGGAATAAATATTTACACTCCGTCGCAACTTGTAGAGAAGGCCAACAAGGTGAAAAGCGTGCATGGTGTATTTGTTTACCACACCGTTGACACGCGCCCATTTTTCATCTAGTGGGAGACTCTTCTCAGCAAATATTTTGTTGCGCCTCCTGCTGGCTACACATCGGACTACTTGTTTGAGATAGACCGAGGCATTGGCACAGCACGAAAGACTTGATGAAGATGCGACAGCCTTCAAGATGATTGAGACATCGAACTTCGGCGTTATTCGCAAGGCGTTTATCGCTGACCTCTTCGGACCGACAGTGTTAAGTATTTGGGAGGCCTCGATGCACGGCGTGCAGCTGCCGAGGCACCCGGTGAAGGAGCTGTCCGACAAGAAGACTAAGTTGTTATCAGCAAATTAGTTTTCGATTCCATAGGAGCATCTAAGCTATTACTCCTTCTGTTCCTGAGGCAGTTATCAACGCACCTTCTGCTACCCCCGACGGAACGAAATCCAAGCAGTCAGGCCGAAGTGGCGAACAGGCAAAACGCATGCCTGGACGTCCCAAGCAAGTGAAGCTCAAGTTGAAAGCGATGCAACCTTCGATCCTGCAGTTCTTCAGTGCGAAGGGATCAGTGGGTCACGCTCGCAGGAGCTAACTCTTTAAAATATAGATATTGATTTTACCGGTAGTTTTCACAGTTGGCGGGGCAGGCTGGGACCCCGGGGTCACGCCAAATGTTTCAAATCTTTTTAACATTAAACCCGTTAAATACTTTCTGCGAGAGGAAAAATGTGTAGCGGATCAGAGCGTCGGCACGAGTATCTTAGGGCAATTAGCGACGAAGTGAGCACCCAGCGGGTCGGACATGACGAAGAGCGCGTCGGGGGAAGCTGGACCAGTAGGAGCAGTGAAGGCACGGGCGAGGACGTGAGGCCGAAAGCGGCACATGAGGGCCACACGAAGCCGAGATCTTCGGTGAGGGGCCGCAGAAGTGAACCGCACGAAGCCGAGATCTTCTGTGAGGGGTCGCACGCAGCCAGAAGGACGCAGTGAGCGAGGGGCCCGAGGAGCGCGAGAGACGAAGTTGGGTTCTGTTTAGAATCTGCTGGCTGGAGCGCAAGTCAAGTTCCGAGCAGTGGACGTCCCAGCCAGCAGACGAAGTCGAAGAAGGTGGGGCCTCGAGGACGCCCGGCCGAGCCGACGAGCAGAGGACCAGACGGACAGAGATAATAAATAGGGCGAGTGAAGCCCGGCTGCTTTGCGGTGGCCCTCAGTGATTTGCAGTTATCAGTGGCTAGCTGGACAAACTACTGGACATCCAACCGCACGCAGCACTCGAGCATACGGACCCGCCGACAGGCAGGCGACCCGAGACCTGCTATGAATAGTTCGATCATCTTCGTAATTTTCGAGGTCTTCGTTGGCACCGATCAGCCTAGAATCTGGTGCGAAACGCACTCCATGTTTTAAGCGCTTCAAGTACCTCCGCGCTTAATCGTTCCCATTGCCTGACCGCTTCCTGGGGTGCACACCACTACATCGCCCTCAAGTCTCATGTGCGCGACAAACACGCATGTGGAAGTGTGGCTTCGGGAGCTTCGCAAGTTTCTACTTCACAAGCTGAACAAGTCATCTTTGCCAGACTAATATCCGGATGAGCAGCAAGAACGACCTAATTTGGCGCGAGTTCACTACCATTACCCCAAAGTCCAAGCCGGCGAAGCCGCACCCCGATGTCTCCTGCCGTCACTGCTGTGAGCGGATAATGAACGCCCAGCCCGGTCGCCACCTCTATTCGCACATCTGGGTTTGCTCCAGAGCCCCAGCAGCAACGAAGGCCTCGTAGGCAGAGTACAACGCACAAAAAAAGTGCAAGGCAAGCCCTTGGATGTTCTCACATCCCAGGGCTTGCCTTGCGCTTCTTTTGTGCGTTGTATTCTGCCCACGAGGTCTTCGTCATTACAAGAGTCGTCGCGCCGTCTACTGTGGCTCTGCGCCCGTGAATCCCCAAAGTGTACTAAGCAAGGAGGACGAGGAGAACATCCATTTAACCATTGCGATGGTCTTCTACACCGCTGGGATCCCGTTTCGTTCGATCCAGAATGCGTACATGCGCAAGCGTTTTAAGCGCTTAACTCCGGCTTTGAAGCTCCCAACCCGCCAAGCTCTGGCGACCACGTTGCTGGTCAAAGCCTACCAACTTGAGAAGGACAACCTGGCAGGGCTGCTGACAAAGCAACCATTCCTGGTGATTATCACGGACGGATGATCCAACATCAATCGCGAGAGCATCGTGAATTACGTGCTTTGGGCGCCAGGCATGCGTCCAATGATGTGGTCGTCTGGTACTACGGGTTCCGAGGCACACACGGGCGATTACATGGCGTCTGTACTTCTGCTAATCATCGCTGAAGTCGAAGACGTGGCTGGTGTTGGCAAAGTCTTCGCGGTTGTGTCTGACAACGCAGCCAATATGAAAAAGGCTGGTCGACTAGTTGAGGCGAAGCACCCTAATGTGGTGTTCAACGGGTGCTCGGCGCATGCCATGAACCTGCTGCTAAAGGATATCTTTAAGCTCGAGCTACTTGCCGACGTGCTGAAAAAGGCAGTAAAGGTTGTCACGTTTGTGCGTGCGAGGTACCTCCTTCTTGATCGTGTTCGGGCAATATCGGCGTCGACTACCAAATCAAACCAGGCACGCGAGTTAGCAGTTCCTGTGTCAACAAGATGGTACGCTTAGGTAAAATGCATCAAGAGCGTCATTCGGAATAAAAAACAGCTGAAGGCCGCTCTAGCTGCTTTTGCACGAGTTCCTTCAGCTGTATCAGGCATCAGAGTACACTGACTGCATTGCAGCGTAAGCTGGCAGCACCGTTCAAGATGACATTCGCAAGCTGGTCGCCAGTCGATGGGACTTCATCCGTCCACCGTCCGACTCCACGACGGTTACATACTGAATGGATCCGTCGAAAGTCTTACGCAACAGTAGCCTCGGCGACGGCGTCGGTGTTGGAGCTGGTGGCGAGCCATCGAATGGACCTACTGAAGGCCCGCTCCGGAAGGCAGTCAGCTACGCAGTAAAGCTTGCCGAGCGCTTTGGACTTCCACTGGACGTGAGCTCAGCGGAGTTTCGCGCATCGTTGCTGTATTTTGTCAAGATGAAGACGAATTGAACAGCTGCTGAAATGGAGACTGCTGGCTTGGCCCCAACACTAGACTGGTGAACACTCGACGGACAATTGCCTATTCTTCACAAGTTTGCAGAGAAGATTTTGAGTATCCCAACTTCGACTGCAGCAAGTGAGCGCCTGTGAAGTATTCAAGGATCCACGCACAGCAAACTTCTAAAACGCCTTAAGGCTGCAACAGTTGAAAAGTTGTCATTCATCTACACCAACAACGGAAATGCAAACCCATCTCGATTGCCACTGTACAAGACTCCTTCTCGTTTGAGTGAGCTCGACAGCGAAAGCGAAAGTGATAGTGAAGGCAACGAAGCTGAAGATTCACTCTTCGACATGAACGACATTGAGTTCGAGTATCTTCTGGACGCAGTCGTGAGCGTGGACATTTCGCAGTAGCCGCGGTGCATGATAGATCTCTCTAGTCTCTCTAGGCTTTCAACAATAAACGCTTTGAAGGAAGTGTGTCGTAGTTGCTTTGCTTCATCATTACTTAAATTATCTAACACTGCGCGACTCGCCACCGACTTGCTGCATTGAAGAGCTCGAACAGCAGCTCCTGCACCTCGGCAATACAGGTACGCGCCGAGTCACACGCGAGCATCACCTCCTTCGACATCCTCTCCATGGGCAAGGTGCTAGCAGACTCGCTGTACCTACTCGTCGCCAAGCAGCAGATCGTCTCGCCGACATGGCGACGCTGATTCCGGCGACGCTTCTTCGTCGAGAACGCCATGAGCACGCTGGTCACGCTCATATCCTTTTTCCGCTTCTGGAACTCGCACGCCATCTGAGTGAGACGCTTGGTCTCGGAGCAGTCCAGCATCCGCGTCATGCCGAAGGTCACGTCCCCGACGACGATGGCGGCCATGGGCTAGAACCACCCGGACACGTCGATGCTGCCGAGCATGAAGATCTCCACGAGGTCGTCGCTCTTCTGGCGGTAGATGAACCGCATCGAAGGTCATGACACACACCAAGTAGTGGCCAGACAGGTCCGGAAACTCGGGCAGCGCCACCGACTGCATCATGTGGTAGCCCAGCACCTCACCCGTCCGCGAGCGCGTGAGCCCCATGTACTCGAGGTAGACGCTGTGTCACCGCTTGATGGGCTGCGCGTCAGTCGCCGACTCCGTCACGAAAAACGTGAAGCCGAGTAAGTGGAAGGGTTTGCTCGGGCTCGGCCTCTCCATGGTGCGCAGCACGGCGCAGTCCGCCACGTCGCCGTGCAGGAACTTGACCACCAGGGCCAACTCGTCATCACCTGAGATGCCCTCTTCGATGATCGGTCTGAGTGCTTGAGTACGGTAGTAAATACGGCATAGTTTGTCTGATATGGGTTTAACCAAATCGCTCCTTTTAATTATAATTAACTCTGTGCAATTTCGTTTTTAACTGTAATTAATGTTAATTTCCCTTTTTTGCTTCTAAAACAACACTATTCTCATCGACATGTCAACAGCATTGTCGATACACGGCGACAGCTGTGCAGACGAACTGCAATCACGTTCACCCTACTGCTGCAAGCTGGGGCTAGCTGGGATGCTGATCCACCACACTCGGCGTTCCTCCGAAGTCAGGAGAAGTTCCTCATGAAGTTGTTACCCCTCCCGGTTTTTGAGGCTTGCCAACTCGATATTAAGCCAAAGTGAGATGACTTAGCGGCGAGCCACTATCGCTGAGTTAGAAAGGAACAGCGAGAGGTCAATAATGATCTGGATCTGGGTTGTACCCACGTACTCATGACGTATTTCCAACAGTCAAATCAGACAGCGTTCAAAGATTACGCTGCGCTGGATGCTGACATGCAGAAGTTGAGTATGGATACGACATTAGCGGAGGCCGAGTCTCGTGTTAACCGACTGCAAGCTAATCTTTACAAGATCCTGGAAAACCACAACATGGTGGGCATCATGTTCCAGTGCGAGCAAAAGAAACTAGTGAAGTTTTTGGTCGCAGCTTTGGCGCCTGCAACATTCAAGGCTGAGGTTCAACGTCGAATTGACCAAAGGCAGAACAAGAAGTACAAAGGCGGCGTCATCGAGTTTTCGCGGTGGCTAACCAGTCTTTTGGGATGCTTCATGGTTTATGAGAAACGACTGCTCCAGTAAAATAGCTTCAGTAAACCACAGCATCAGAATTCAACTCAGAACACTCGACGAGGCAACTCTGCATCCAATGCTGCTACCCCTCCCGATTCAGCTCCCGCATCATCCAACCCGACTCCACAGAGACAAGGATCGGTAGCTAAGTCATTCTCCTCAGATGGATCAAGCTCAGCTGGCCCCCGAAGGGGGTATATGGTGGTTAAATTGTTGGAGTGCCGACAGGGTCAAGTCTCTCATCAGTAGGAGATCTTTGTCCAGTGGATTGGCCTCGACCCTGACGAAGCTTCATAGGAACCTGCCACCGTGATGTACAAAGATGTTCGCCAATTCGTTGTTTCCTCTCCGCAAAATTCTTTGGCACGTCATATGTGGGCGATATTGGCGCCGAAGGACCCAATTGAGTCAACTGAAATTCGCCAAGTTGGTTGCGGCCGTCGTCGAGGGGGGAAATGATCTGGGTTGTACCCACACCCAGAGGTGCACTCATAATATACCTTGGTTGCAAAGTACTTCGAAGTATCAAGTTTGTAGCCATCGAGTAGTGAGTGTGCATGTGGGGGCCAGCTGAGCTCGCCCCCCAAGAAAACGAGAGATCAATGACAGTTTTCATTTTTCTCCACAAAGCTTAACTCCAACACTTTTTGTCCTTAAATCCAGGACAGAAATTCGATGAAGTACGATGTATTTTCCTGGTTTTTGTCATTAACCCAGCCAAAAAAGACCGAAGTGACTTCAAGTTTGTAAAGCCGATATTAGACTTGATGATATTGCAGCATGTCACTTACAACAAATTCAACGATAGTATCGGAGGCCTTCACAGTAGAAGCCACATACTGAGCTCAAATCATTTCAGGAGTTTTGTCCTAGAGTTAAGGACAAAACTTAAAATGGATATGTTATTAGAGACACTTTCCAAACCGCGTTTTCAACTTGAAGGCCCATGGGGGACACAATGGCAGACATATCCCTTATAGATCCAATCATGATCTTTTCTTCCATAATAATAAGCTCGTGTATCTCCTAAAACTCTTGGCTACGTAAGCCTCTAGCTATTGGTCCTTTTATTTGTCCTAGACTTCGGATTAAGTGGAAGTAGAGGAAGACAGATCAGATCTCATCCAAGCTCAGAATAAAACAAACTGAATGTATTTTTAATCAAAGTGTTCCATCTGATGCGGCTGTCCTTCTGGTGCTGCTGTTGAGCTGTCGCTATCTGTTGCTCTACATCATACAACTTTACATGCATTTTTAAAAACAACTAGAAAAGCATCCGCAAGCGATTGCTTAAGGGTAGACGCCCGAAATTACATGAAAGCACATAATTTCGGGCGACGCCCCCTCTCACGAAAGATCGGACGACATGGATAAGATGAAGTCGACCACGGGCACAGGTGGCAAGCAAAGAGCGGCCAAAGGTAGCGTATACCTGTTCTGGTATGCGTAGTCTGGAGCAATGACCTGATAAGGTTTCGATTGCTTGGACTTTCGAACGAGCAGGAGAAAAATTGACGGCAACGAATGGCGGTAAGGAGGCGCTGGGGAACACGGAGAAAAAATCCTTTATCAAATCTAACTTGACAATGTGTTATATTGTATGACCAGGCATTTGGTAAAAATGATGCGTCTGGGAAGGACACCAAAACTACCAGTGCCTCGAATACATCCGAGACATATAACCCTAAGGACATTGAAAAGTACAGTTGTGAGCGCGGAGCCTAGCAAGCACGTGCCGCATGTAAGGTTCCTTTGGCAAGGCCGTCACGGAAGGAGCTGCGCATATGGCAAGCGGCACATGCTCGAACTTTCAAAATTTGTAAGAGCAACCATAAGCGCAGTGAAAGCCCGACCACAACAACTTCGGCATAATGGGCGCAAACCTCATGCACAGTATGCGAGCTACCTAAGAAATTCGACAAAATATTATATTGATTGTTAATAATAAGGTTAGGTGTATTGTGTTACTGAGCTTTTACGAGCTCGAACTCTAAGCATCAATCCTGGTAGTCGTGTCCATGATACCAAGTCTTGCCAGTCGGTCCCTGGACCGTCTGGTTTCTTGTCATCTGTCCTCCTCCCATCTTCTCACCATTCGATCCCTCGATCCTTCCAGCAGCTTAAGTCCGTCTACAGTGACCGCACTCCCCTGCATAGAGCTCTTTCCTGTATTTATTGCCGGGTTGGCCAACCAATCCGCCATCTTGTTGAACTGCCTGTAGTGGTGGGTCCAACGCAGAACTTGGCATATGTCTGCTAACCGCGTTGCCAATCTGTACCAGTGCGATAGCTTCTTCGCCTTCGGCGGGCGCCTGTGCATCATGTTGATTATTAGCGCACTATCCCCAACTACGTGGATTCCACACCAATTCTTCCCCACCGCTTGGGCAAGCATTCGGTGCAACCCAACAAATTCGGCAACATTGTTTGTCATAGTTGAACTTCCAAGTGCCGTCGCCGCGGCCCATATGACATCCACCCGTCCTCCCTGTTTCTCGATCTCCACACTTCCACAGTTCCCAGGCCCCGGGTTTCCACGTGACCCTCCGTCGAAGAACCTACTCTCGTGACTTCTCTATCTGCCGTGACGTTTGTGGAAGTGCCCACTACTACATATGCCGGTTATGAAACCCAGCACTATTATATTGATTGTTGCATATTCCATGGTGGCGGCTTGCCGGCGGCAACATTCATTGCAGCGATATGTTCGTTCAACATCTGAGCACTAATATATTTTCCAACGTGTCTGCTACGTTCTCGCCCCGCTTACGCTGTTGCTTGCTGCGCTTACGGGATGTGCCTTGCCCTTGACCTTGTCCTTGGCCTGCACTGACTTGGGACACCCGTAAAGTCTGCGAGGCAGGTTGCCCGGTCTGGCCTCGAAGTTGTTAACGCTAGTGTTCGACTGCACGCAGACGGTGCACTGGTGACTGCACGCAGACGCTGCACTGCTTCCGCCACCGTGACGCTCCATGTTGATCCAGTCGCTGTGCTCGCGCGCCAACCCTTGGTAGACCTTCACACAGGTCGACAGTAGTAGACTTGGATGTTGCCACTCCGTAAACTCTACATTGGCTTGATGAAGTAGCGTCACCTGAGCGCAAAATCATCAGCGTAGACAGTGACAGTCTCGTCCGACTTAAGCCATCGCGTCACCAATTCTTGCAGCAGATAGTCAGAGTTGATGGCGTCACCGGCTTCAAAGTGCTGCGTAATGCGCGTAAACAGCAGCGCGGCATCCATGTTGTTGCGGATGTCGTCGTTCTTGAACGAATGCGAAGCCACAAATCGGGAGCTTGGTAACAAGGTATGTACAATCTCGAGCCGAAGTCGTGAAGCGGAGTTATCGTCGATTTAGCGAACGGTTAATTATTTCCGGACCGAGGAAGTAGTAAGTAGCGACAGAAACATTCGCGCAACACACATCGTTACAGTCGTACAACTTCCATAGTAAGTAGCGACACAATCATGCATCAGTATACCGCTCGCGCTGGCCGGAATGGTCTCGTACATGACGTACCCGGACGGAGATCTGTTCTTCGCGATCTTGATTGACATGGGCCGTGGCTGGGATGTGCTGATTGTTATCGTCATTGCCATGCTGGCCGGCGGTGTGTCAGACTCGATTCAGATCGGCAATCGCTGCAGAGTTGGCGACGTGTTTCCTTAAGCTGTCGCTGCTGTATGCGCTTGCCATTGTCGGTAGGGGATTTGTGTAGCCCCAGATTCGCTCGAGCAGCGAAGCGACTGGCGGTGGCGAGCGGCATCTCGACTGACGAGTCTGCGAAGGCGGAGACGGCGTGGACCCCTGGTCGATGCCGGCGAACTGCGACTTGGAGCGGAACAGCAGCGCCACCGCCAGCAGCGGCGACGTCGACTGATCCGTGGACCTGGAGCCCGGCGGCAGGTCCCTCTGGTCGGTGCGGTGGCTGATGCGGGCCTAAGAAGCTGCAGTCCACGCGGTGTCTGCTCGCGGTGGTCCAGGCGAACACTGTGGAGGGCGTCCGGTGGCTGTTCGAGCGCCAACCGAGAAAACTCCAAAAAGCGCATACTACGAGTTATTTTTCTGAAATGACGCATACCGGGTCAAAACGCGCATACCAGCTTCTGATTCCATACTTCGCCAACCAACGCTCAACGCGAAGTAGAGCAGTGCCTGGAATCATCACCACCAGCATCCACCCAGAATACCGTGAGTTGGAGGATATAGCGGCAAACTTGCTCTTGTGGACGGCATCGGGTATCTAGCACGCAGGTTGTCACGGATTGCACCACCTTTTTCGCAGCGCTCGAGTCACTGCAACTGGGGCTAGAGACGATCAGCCTAAACGTACAGGTCGGGGTTCAGTGACCCCGTTTCCTGAAGGCGATGGCCTGAATCACTATAATAAGTTGGTCGCGTAGATCGGCGTGGTTCCGTTACTGGACGTGAAGCTGTTTTCCACTGAAGAGCAGTTGGAGCGCTGCTACTCCTTCCTCTCACGATCTTTTCGAGCAAATTTTAGGTGCGCCATCTTCGAGTCCTATGGCTTAACAACAAGATCTGCCTCGCGTGTAGTAGACAGTCACAGGTAGACATTGGCTGAAAGACCAGGACCACCGTCACTACCTTAAAACTCACACGAATCAGGCAGGAATCAGAAGCTGGTACGCGCGTTTTGACGCGGTATGCGTCGTTTGAAGAAAAACCAAATAACTTGTAGTATGCGCTTTTATTAGTTCTCTCGCGAATGTGAGCGCCAACTGCATCGAGCATCTTGTTCATGGCATTGCGCATAAGAACGTGCAGGCGGTTGTTGCAGCCTCTTCTAGACTAGATTACGCGCTTTGGTGGATCGCCAGCTGCACTACAAGAAGAAGCTCGCCTTCACCAGCTTTCTATGCGTACACTGCAGTCGATTCAGCAATACATATCACTTTAACTTGCACCGACGCCCTCATTGTCAATTTCTAACTCACTGTCGTAGAACCTTAATCTCCTTCGAACTGTGATTCCCCCCGGGTCCACCAGCCCGGGTCCCCAATCGGCTTAGGCCAGCAACCCAATCAGGGTCGTTTTTGCCCCTTTTTTGGCTCGTTAATCGACAAACTAAAGGAATTTGCTCCTAAATCTCATGACCAAGTTGCTGTATTGCGTTATGAATTTTGAATAGAGGTGTAGATAATGAATAAGGAGTTACCGGATCTAGCTGGGCTGAGTCTCCTGTAAATATAACATCGCGCCCTCCGAATGGTAAGTGTCTGCATCTTGGCCAAATTTCCTTCATCCGTTGATCGATCGAGTATAGCATACCACGCGAGATGACACTAAATTCGTCTATAATGACAAGATGAACATCATGATATTGGTCGTACAAGCGTTTAAGTGTCGTGGGTCCGCCACTGGAGATTGGTCTCAGTGACCTGGCGCTCACAGAGCTGACCGACTTCGCGCCTGTGGAGCTCGGCCAGCCGTGGGAGTAACTGCTTCCGGCTTTTTCACTGCAAACACCAGCGCTAACGTCGGTCTTGTCTAACTTGTACGTCTCACTGCCACGTTTTTCGCCGGAATTGAGTGAGACTTTTCGGATGTCAGAGCGCGCACCGCCTCGCCACCCGTGACTGCTCGGCACCCGCCGATCCCAGCGATATCTCGCCGAGTTCCGTCGCCACGCTCTAACGCTCGATGGGCGGGAAGAGAGAAGGAAGAGAAGTGAGATTAGGAATACAACGATGAATTAGATCCGTACGCTTCTGTCAACTTGATTGGAGCATCGCTGGCCACCACGAAGTGCCCTCCACTCCCTGAGTCTTTGACCCGACAAATATCAGCGAACTGGACCAACTCCCATTCAATAGGAAGTGCGACGTGTGGTAGTTCACTCCAACGAGCAACCAAGCGCCGAGCGAAGTAATCAGCGTTGGGCTCTGCGTCGAAGTGCAAGCCTTCTCGGCTGATGACACGACTCGCCAAATGGTCAAACATGATTGCCTCGACTTGGGCAGCGAGTAGAGTACTAAGTGCAGACCCACCTCCGCGCAAGAAGTCGCCGGCTAAGTGGCCGCGCGCGCGTATGAGTAGCAGCAGAACGGCGCCACGTCAGGAACTGGCCGACTTTGCGCGCACTATGGATTTTCCGTTGGCACGTGAGTCCCAAGCCCAAGCCTACGCAGACCTACAGCGTACCGAATCGTAACTGCTGGTGTCGAACCGACAGCTCCATGAGCATGTGTTCAAATGTCAGCACCAGCGTGCACAGTTGAAAATAAAGCTGAACCAATTCATGGCGTTGAAGGTGATGCACGGAGCCTGCCTCGCACTCAAAGGAAGAAGTCAGCATCGCACCAACAGGTCAAGACCTCGCGCGGAGCGGTGTCAAGCCACAAGGGGCGACCCCCCCCAATTACCGACGAATGCAAAGACAACGTGACAGACCCCGCAAGCGCGGCGTTCCAAGCTGAACCCTATGGGGGCGACGTGAATCGAAGAAGGTACAGACAAAAGAAACCCTACAGCTGTTGACGGTCGCGGTTTAAACGTTTTATGGAAGCATTTTAGGGATGTTAAGGCTTTCTCATGGAGCTCTACCATCAAATCATCTAAGCTACACCATTTCCCAACCAAGTTGGCACTTTTACCAAAGCACGTGAACATACACGGTCTTTGCTCAAAACCACTTGGGTAGAAAAAGATATTTATCACAAAGTGAAAATTGCATTACTCGAGCTCTCAATCAAGTGAACATTGCTACAATTTACTTGCCCGGCTACATGTCCTCGCATATGCCCGCCGCAAACGAAGCCTTAAGGCAGTAGAGCTCCATACGCCACACAAGCCGACGAGTAATCGCCGGCTTCGCCACCCTCACAGCCTCTTCCATGAGAGCCTGGCGATGCGCGCAGAAGGTGGCGTACTAACATCTCACCATGAACTCCTCCTTGCGCTCCGCGACGAAGCGGCACATCTTCGCCTTCAACACGTTCCAACAGCCCTCGATTGGGTTCAGCATGGGGCCGTTCGAGGCGAGGCGCAGCACGACCAGCTTATCGCCGTTCATAATGCCGTCCGCCACCAACATCTCCCTCGCCAATGCCTCCACCTCACTGTGAGCTGGCGCGTTGTCAGTCACGATGACAACCTTGTTCGTGGGGCCAGCTCACTGTACTCCTTCGTATTCAACGCATTCGTGAACAGGTCCGCGACGAAGCGGACATTCTCCTGCTTTGTCACGGAACCGGCGTGAGGACGCATGAGCACAATGCCCGTGCCAGACGAGATGCCGCCCTGTACGTGCAGGTTGGACCCCTGCGATGGAATGAGCGCTACCGTAGCATGCTCACCACCGCGCGAGTACCCCTCGTTGCGCGATAGATAAATGTTAAAGTTGGTTTCGTATTGAAAGACAACCATGTCGCCGCGTGACATGTGCTTCTCCAACTTCTCCACGAACTCCTCCCTTTTGTTCTTGTTCACCGTATTGTTCATCGTGATCTTCTAGATGAGCAGCTTTTAAAGGATGTAACCCATGCCCTGCAGGGCACGGTGGATGGAAGACGTGCTCACAGAGACACCTAAGTCGCTGCACAGCCTGGCACGCATCTGCTCACACGTGTGGCAGTAGTCCTCGTCGAGGTACTCCTCCAGCTTGCCCATGACCTCGACGGTCGTCTTGACCTGCGCCCCACTCACGCCACCGTGCGTCTTGGGCTCGCCATCTGCGTCAAGTACGGCACGACGGGAAGTGCTGTAGGGGACGTCATTGTGAGCTGCGACCTCGCGCCAGTCCTCGCCGTCCGTGTAGGCACGCACGACGCGAGCCTTGGCTGCCGCGCGCTCGTGCTGGCGTTGCTTGTTGGTCGGCTTGATGGGGAAGGGCATGCTTGCGTGGAAGGCGACTGATTTGGAAATGAGAAGGCTTTAGCGGCCGATCCACGCCGATACAATGGTTGGTGCTGGCGGTAGCAGTTTTGGCGCCAATACGGTTGGCTGTGTCCACTTGATTGGACTTTGTGGGAGATGTATTTTTCTATCAAAAAACCTTGAATTAAGTTTTTGCACGAAATCGGCTCTGTTCACTTGCTTTGGCACAAGTCCAGTGAGTCGAGGGCCATGCGTGACATGATGCACAGGCCTCTTTACATGTGGGAAATGACCCGAGTTTTCACACTTTACCACAATTAACATCCCCAGTCAATCCACCAATAAAAAAATCGATCGACACCCTTATGTTAGCCAGCGCTCCTAAACTGCAGCGGTTGTTTTGTATTGCTACCACTCAATACTGTAGCAAAGATTTTGTCCATTACGTGCCAGCGGATTCAAGGCCTCGCTACTCTACTTGGGCAGCAAGTAGCACAACTTCGTGATCTTAACAACAATTTATTGGCGCAGGTCTCCGTGTCAGGTCACTTCCTGCAGTTAGAATTTTTCGGCTGTCACCATCAAACGACTACGTCGTTAGAGGCTCGTATGCAGTTAAGGTTGCTAATTCACGTGTGTTCATAAGAGACCGCGGTAAAATGGCAATAGACGCCTTATCACAGCTTTACAGCAGTTTTGTGGCACATTGACTACGACCTTTCCTAACACTGCCACCGTGGAATCGGATTTTTCGGTCATCGGTTGGGAACGAGACCAGTATCGACACTCGCTGACAGATTTTTTTCACTCGAGGGAATTCTGCACCCGAAGCAATTCGAACGAATAGCTTCACTAAACACAGAAGACGACTTGGCAAGTCCATATGATGCAATCATTGTCATACAGTTATCTTACTGTTTGTATCAGCCCACACCATACCACTATTAACTTGCCATCTCAGCCCACCATTAAGCTAATCGTGGTGATTTCCCAAAAACCGACCATTAAAGAGGCCTAATGATTCGTCTAGGCCTTTTCAATCCTTCATTATGATTGGAAGTCAGAACAAGGTTGCTTAAACCAGCTGTAAAGGCTAAAGGTCGCCTTTTTAGAGAAGGTGTTCCAACCTTATTTTGAAAAAACCTTTAAAGGGCGCCATCCCATCGCGAAAGGGTTAATAAATTGGTTAGGAAATGGTGTGGTACCGTATTGTCGTAATCCTAGGCGTCATTTACTGCTAAGGGTCACCTGCAAGACAGCCAATCAGAAGCAGCGATTACTTAACAGATGGTCTTGTTACTCACTCTTCGAACTACCTCTATTATTAGCACCACACAGATAAAACAACGGCCTATACCACATTCCTTAGAATCGCGCATAGCAAACTGAACTACATGTATGGTTCGACCTCGCATCAATGGGCAAGGCAAGAAGAGGAAGTCGTATCAGCGAACAGCAGTGGAGTACTCCCACAAACAGGAAGTTCAAAACTACAGAGAAGGCGGTCATGATCTGGACGAAACAATCAAACACTCCTACGGCGAGTTGAAAGGTGGTGAGCTTCGTGCTAGGAAGAAATAGATTAACAGGTGTAGGTGATGATATTGGTAGCGACAGCGAATAATACAATAACAATTCGTAATACATGTACATTCTCGGTAAAATCATGATTTGCAGGCATATGTTGGCGCAAACGATGTGTAATTCGTGCTATTGAAGTGACGCCTAGACTACGTAGTGAAAACATAGTTAGCGATCGGGGAGAGGTAGAGCGAGAGGATCGTGAAAGGGAAGAACGTTGAGGCGCACTGCAACGGTAGCAGAAGACGGTCTCTTTAGTTTCAGCTTTGATCAAGTCGAAGAGGTCGTATAAACATATCGGCGGTTAGAAATTGTTCCGACGCGAACTTCGACCCCCCCCGGCCCGTCAACCTGACAGTCGAGCCGGTTCTATAGAGATAAAGAGGAGTGAAGACAGGGAGGGACTGTACGATGGTGTCATGTCTGAGCAAGGAGGAAGCTACTTAGCTATACTAGATGCCCTGGAAAGGCCTAGGTGATGGAGGTGAGGAAAGAGAGCTTGTGTAGTGGAGCCGGTAAAAGGCGAAGTGAGGTTACTGGTGGAGAATCCACCGGGTTTGTACACTACAGTGCACTATACAGTATAATGAAGTCTAGTAGTATCACCTTAGAGGGGTGAAGAGTGAAGTGCAATAGAAAGAGGCAATCGGTATCCTCAACAGCCTCCCTGCATCTTGCTATTGCTTCAGCTTCATGATGAAGCCTTCATCTGTAATATACAGGATTTTGAAGAATAGCAGTGGAGGGTATCCCACAGCACCTAATCAATTAATTCTCATACACTCAAATCACTTGAATGTCGTCATTCAGCCCGCAGAGCTTCCAAGCGCGAGGCACTCAAGTGACCAAAGTTCTAGTGGCGATGATGACACAACATTCGTGACCAACACTTCCGTTTGAGTATCACAGTACTGTGAGAGCACGTATGAGCAGCACAGACTCGATGCACTCTAATAGTGCGTTTTTGCCGACGGGCCATTTAGGCTTGCTCGCTTGATGTTTAAGCAGGAAGAAGAGAAATGAGGAGATTGACCTTGCGACCGGCCCCGCCTGCAAGCTCTCATGGCGGATTCACCTAGGCGCAGCGCTGACGTGCAAACCAAAGACCAACGAGATCATGGGTACATTGCCGGCGACGGAAGAGAAAGTTTGCATCCACAAAGAAGTCGTACCGCACCGGCAACCGAAAGAACAGAGAAACATCTCCAATTTACAAACCGTGATTTAGCCTTTTTGGCTGCTTACAGGGGGGTCGGGGGGGACTTCAGATTATAAATCTGGAGGGGGGTCTGCAAGGGCAAGCGTGCGTTTTATGTCCACCTGAATATTCAAATAATTCATCAGGTGCTGCGGAATACCCTCCAGTATTTGATGCAATGGGTGCACTACTTGCACAGATTGGCATTGTCTTCAGCAAGGTTTGTCAGGAAACCTTCAATGGAAGGGAAAATCTGTTCGCCTGGACTGGGTTGTGTGTTTCATCGCAGTTTTGCTTTGCGGTATGAATGACTAATCAGGAAAATCTACTTGGAGGGATAAACCTGTTCATCGATTTTATCGTCGCAGCATAATGCTTGCGGTTATATAGTTACTCAGGACTAGGGCTCGTAGCATAGGCTGGGATAGCAACGATAACGAAGAATGTATTGTTAAAAACCTTTACTCGTTTTCTTCAACGAGAAGCTCAAAACTCGTATGACTCTCTTTACTATAGGAATACTCGATTGAAGGGAGCAAGAAGAAAGGCATCTCCGTTGTGCGTGCTCGCATCGGTTTATTTAATAAACCCGATGGTAGTCGTGAGATTGATTCGTTTTTTTACTAGCTTTGAAAGTGCTTCACGAGATGGCATAATCTGAAGAAGACGCCTTCGATGGAGATCGAGCACTTGGGGAACTCCATGACGTTGCACTTGAGCGTGCCCGTCTTGTCGCTGAAGACGTACTCGACCTGCCCAAGCTCTTCGTTGAGCTCCGAGGTGCGCGCCACGGCGTAGGTCCCTTCATACACCATGCTCGCGTCCGACGTGATGCGATTCGCCTACAGCACCTTGGTGATATCGAGCGAGACGTAGAGCAAAATAGGAACGAGGTTGTTGTAGAGGATGAGGAAGGTGAAGAAGTTGAAGATGAAGTCGTCCGCGCCGTCCCCCTCCTTGATGAAAGGCAAGTACCACACGCGACTGGCGTTGCGTCTGCTCCAGTACGCCGCTGCGATCGCACTCGCCAAGCAGAGCCCAAACATGGTCGTGAAGATCAACAGCATGCATCGGTTCGCTGTGCGGAAGAGTTTGCTCTGTTTTGACGGCGCAGCGCGTGAGTTCTGCAGCAGTTTGGTCTCACTGCCCGTGAAGATCACGAGCCCGACAATAAGCGCGCAACTTCGTAGGCTGCACCCTCGTAGAAGCGGATTCTCATGACCCAGCGACACGGCGGTCTCCCCCGGTCGCCCTCATTGAGTAGCAGGCGCTCCGTGAAGGTGTAAAGTTGATTGTTGGGTTCCTCGTGCTCCACTGATCCGCGTAGTCGACGCACCGCTGAAGCACACACAGACTCTTGTGATAAAGGATCGCCGTCAAGCTCGCGCCAACCGACAAGATGCGCCGTGGGGTTGACCGCTATCCTGAGCTTGAGGTTGGTCTCGGCGGTAGAGCTCCCATGTCCAGCACCTGCTGGAGGCTCGCCACCACGCATCGCTCTAGGCTTCAACTGTGTCGCTGTGGTCGCCGGACGGGAAGTACGAGCCGCGCTGGATGGTCGTGAGTACACTGCTGACGATGATCTTGAAGATGGTGTTGAAGGACAGCGCGAGGCCGACGACGCCGCCCTCTGAGCCTTCCTCGATGATCTCGGTCACGAGGACCAGCAGCACGAGCGCCATGACGCCTGTGGACACCCCCCCCGCCACTCCCGTCAGCACGACGTACACGACCGACACACCGCGGGGATGACCAGCCCGGCCATAGCAACTTGAGACGCGATTGTCATCGTCGGGGGGGGGCTGCCCGGCTTGCCAGGCAACCCCAGCTGGGTCACCGCGACCCTGTTCGAGCCGCGTAATTCAGCCACGCTCGCGTTAGATCCTCCCTTCTCGAACGGGACATTCATTGTCTTTAGCTACTGACAAGTCAAGTCCCCCATCGCGGCAGAGTGACAGCCCGCGACAACAGAAACGGCGCAATTAGAATACCAGCAGCCTCGGCTCGGTCTACTGCCTTCAGCCCCCGGCTTCAGTTACCGGCTTCAGTTACCACGACGAATTAATCCGATTTGGGCTGTCCCTAGCCTTCCAGGCTATCCCAGTAAAACCGTTTAGGATAAAACCTGTTCACTGTTTGTGATTCATCTCGTATTACAATGTGTCTCCAGAAAGAACGGAATCGTGTTCTACATTGATAAATTTCATAATGAACCGAACGAGTTCGTAGCTCCTGGTAGAGTCAAATTAATGCGTACCAATATTTCAATAAATATAGCAATAGACAGAGGCTCATAGTTTGCTTGACACTTTCATTCAAAAGTAACTTTTGAGATTGTTTGCGAACTGACAGATGCGTTGTTTCCGTGCACGTTTGTGAGCTGGAGGCTGACGAGGTTTTAAGCTAAGATATTAGCGTTGTGATCGTG
Source organism: Phytophthora europaea (assembly GCA_030463285.1). Lineage (NCBI taxonomy): Eukaryota > Oomycota > Peronosporomycetes > Peronosporales > Peronosporaceae > Phytophthora > Phytophthora europaea. Next base: position 12,543 of record JAHQIV010000015.1, on the reverse strand, counting down.
CTTGTCGAGTAGCTATATGCGCAGATTTCGTGCATGTATTACGTTTAGCAGAGGCTTTCAGTTGCTTGCCGTATTGTTCTCATGAAAGCGAACTTATTCGTTCTTATTAGCATCGCAGAAGGCGACGTTTCCGTGCCATTTCATGAAGTTTGTTAAAGAATGCGGAGGTTTCGTGCATTTTATAGTTGAGTGAAGCGAACTGATCGTGCTTGTAGCAGACCTTGTAAATTTCAAGGAACAAAAGAACTCATGAAGAGAAAAAGACCTGAGCCTACTTTCTTCGTGAAGCATGCACGGGTCACATGTTCTCTGGATTTTATATCCAGAGTTTCTCCATGGATGGCAGTCGTGACTAAAAACACTCTCACTTCTTATATATCCGAAGATAGTAAAAGGTTATCCTGCGTAACACCTGTTCTGTAGTCCTTAAAAATACTAAATAACTTGATGTACCTGTTATATCATTAGTACTTTGCTGAAATCCTGCTCTGCACGGTGGGATTCCTTTCTAAATTCATATTTGGCGTTTCATGAATTGAACTACACCAATATTTAGTTTGATCTCTGTATGGGAGATGCTATAATTGATAGCCGGTGCACAACGAAATAACCGAGATAAATGTTGCTTGTGGTCTCGACATCCATCCAAAACACCCATAAATGTTACCCGAAGCCTAGTGGGTGAAATCACTTACGTTATAAAACAACTGGACTAAATGGCAAACCGTATATCAACCCAAATGGCCTGAGATAAGCGAGCATAGAGGCAAAGGCCGCTTATCTGCCCGTCAAAACAGAAAATTTGGTAGGACAGGATTAGTGAAGTGCATATTTATTCGCTGGTGAAGGGAAACAGCTCTTTACTGTATCAGTTGGCATGCGGGGACACACAAACGTGCTCCCATTCGCCCTTCCAGCTTCCACGGAAGACACTTTAGCTTACCTTCCAGTCACTGGTTTTATACTTAGTTCGTTTCGTTTAGATCCAAGGGTTTAGTTCAGATCTGAGGTCTTAAAAACTACTGTATCTAAAAAGTGGGCTCAAGTGATACTTCAGTAGTACATACAGCCCAATAGGGATTAATGCCGCGTTAAATGGTTTACAAAAACGGTAGGATCGTTTCAATACAAATTCGGTAAATATCGCGCCCATGTTTCCAAAACATGAATTGCCCCGATGTCAGTCCATGTGTTGCCCATGTCGCCAAATACTTTACACAGTCCTGAAAATTACCAAGACTCATCATTTGTGTACATCATGCCCGTCTTTATCCGGATCTGCAGGATCGGATGGACCCGTCTTTATCCGTACTCAAGCTCTTCCGAAACTGTATCATTTCCGCTTTCTCCTCCATCCAGGCAAGCGCGTCTCCCCCCCCTCCGCTGTTGCGCTTACGCTGCGCTGCGCCACATACGCTCAAGAGTGGGCTTGCCCCAGGTTCACAGCCGTCAGCGCGGCGTGTGAGCAGTGCGGTAAGTTAAGCATACAAAAAGGTATGGTGAAACGCTGAACTAACCTCTTTTTATCTATATTTCTCGTTGCATACCCCATTGGAGTCCCCGGACGCATCGAATACAACTTGCCTATAGCACAGAGGTGGGTCGTTGATCGTTTTGCCATGTCCTCGGATCACACACTAACATGATCTGTGTTTTACCCATGTTTTCGCCATGGGTTCCATGATTTTGTCAACTGTAGGGCACTTGAACCATGGCTCGGTCTCGAATGACAGCTGTCATCCTCAAGAAGATGAATGAGGGAGAGGAAGCGGAAGCCAGGGCTAAACTACAGCAACAGATGAACTCTGCAGGCTCGCAAGATGCTGAGGTCGACGAGGATGCTGAAGCCGAAGAAGGTGCTGAAGAGGAAGCAGAAGACGAAGACGAAGAAGATGCTGAAGAAGAAGACGAAGCAGAAGACGAGGATGCTGCTGAAGAAGATGCTGAAGAAGAGGAGGGGGAGATGGGAACGGTGGATCCGGGAGCGAGAAGCAAAAACGGGCGCACTCTGATGAAGATGTTGATCTGCATTACGTGCCTGCGCTCAAGAAGCACCACAAGTCGTGGAAATCCTTTGATACGTACTTGAAAAAGTACTCAGGCCGGACCAGCACGAAGATGGTGGTCAATGAAACGCTTAACGTATGCCTGCGCAACCGAAGAATTCGGGCGCAGAAGCAATACAAAGGCCGGTCGCCTGCTGAGATTCATCTCGCCTGAATCTGATCCTTTCCAGCATACATCTGCACGCACGGGTGGAAAGTGCGTTCGCGTTCAGCTGGAAAACGCCCTACCCAGCGCACATTTTACACGGGATGTGAGGCTCGCTTTCTAGCTCAAGCGTATGAGCGCTCGGACGGCACCTGGGGTATCGAGATCAAGCGCGATTTCTACGGGCACAATCACCATGTTTCGGATGAGATTTTTCAGACATCCAGGTATTCGCCAGGTGCCGATGGAATCTCCCGTAATGCGAGATGTGGAGTTGATGGTTGATTGTGGAGGCAAGGCGTCTCGTATTTACGATTATATTCGTAGTAACACTGGGCATCGCGTGACGATGACCGACGTTCACAATATGATTCGCAGGATCAAGAAGGGCGGTGCGTAGGTTCTTCTCTACAGTTTTGTTATGACAAACCCATCGAATGCTAAGTCATTGTTTCACTGGGTATATGTCTCCACAGGCAGCGAGCTATCGGATGAGGACCAAGTGGCAGAGCTTCTCGTCAATTTCAACATGTCCGCGGAAGGCAACGTGTCCACGGTAAACGAGAATGCTCGTGGGAAGACGGCTGTTGTGTCGATATCTTCCGAGCTCATGCGAAAGCATTACAGTCGCTTCCCCGAGCTCTTGTTGGTAGGCTGCACACACAAAACGAACCGGTGCGTTAGCAGTATCAAAACTCATATCTGTTATCTATGTACGGCCATTTTTCCAATGCCTTGACTGTGTTTTTCTCTTTGTGTGTTGTCTGTGGTTCCACCATATATTGCCCATGCTGCGGCGACTTAACTTGCGTCGGCAAAAGAAACCGATATCAACTGTGTACACTGATGGTGTTGGAAACGGGCAACCTGTGCAGCACTCTGTTATTGAACGCAAAGCTGACTGGCATATGGTTAAAGTGGTGGAGCACTTTCAGGCTGTGAATAAATGGGAGCATATACAGGTCGTGATGGTCGACAAGGATTTAAATGAAGTTGAAGTTTTGAAGCGGATGTTGCCTCATTGTCGGATACTTCTGTGCCATTTTCACGTAATCAAGCGGCTGAAGAAAGCTGTGCGGGATGACAAGAAGTATGACACGTATCCGAGTGAAGTGTTGAAGCAGATAGATTTTTGCGTTAACAACATGGTGTATTCAAAGACGGAATTGGAACTGTACGACAACGCTGATGAGCTCAAAACGCTGACGTTGCGCAATGAGCGAGAAAACTGTGGAGCTATTTCGACAAGAACTGGATGGCTTGTCACGAAATGTGGGTCGACGCCTTTCGGCTCCAGTTGCCGCACTTCCGCAACAACATCAACAACAGGCTCGAGAACTTTTACGGCAAGCTTAAAGTGGATCTGGACAGTTCCTTCTCGATGGTGCAGTGCTTGTCATGTCTTTTGAACTTTCAGCGTCGGAAGGAGGACGCCTACAACATGAAGACTTTGATCCCGGGCTCTACTCGAAACGCAAACTACGGTGAAGAGATGAACCAGCTCCTTGGAATGACGACAGAGTGGGTCGCTGATGTCTTCTTCGAGGAGTACCAGTTCGCAACGAACCCAAATACGATGCAGCATTACGCGTTCATCGAGACTGACACGGTGGTGAATGTCGTGAGGGGAGATCGAAGACATCACGTCGACAAAGCCTCTTCACTCTGCGACTGCGAGTTCTCTTCTACGTTGAAGCTTCCGTGGCGACACGTGATTCTCTATCGGAAGCACGCTGGTATGCTCTTGACGATTCCTTATGCTTCAATTCAGTCCAGGTAAGCTCCATGCTTTGACCAGGTTTTGACCATGAATTAACTATGATTTGGTCATGTTTGTTGTTTGGTCAGATGGTTGAGGGCTGGCAGTCCTGACGCCGTACTTCCGACTGTCGACATACCGTTGCGAGTATTCACTAGTCGTGATGAAGTTGTCAGAAAGAAGCAGATGACAGAGAAAGATAAGTTCAAGAGAGCACAAAACGGGCTTGGGCGTATATCGTCCGAGCTCACTGAGTTGACGGACGACAGATTTGAACGCGCCATTGGTAATTTGGAAGCATGGTGGGACGGATTGCGTCAAGGAAAGGCTGATGTTGCTACTGAAGATACGTCTGACGACGGCTCACAAGTAGAACCTACTCAAGTTGGAAGTAACGCGAAGGCGGGTGCAGAAGAAAAGGATGGCATTATCCACGGCGGGTCACCGCAGCCGGTACCTCTGAAGCTAAAGCCGTTCAATGCGAGAGCACCACAAGTCGGTCAGCCACGTCTTGTTCGAGTCGATGCCGACAACAAACGACATGCCGAGCAGAAATCTTACAACCAGGGCAAGACTTTACGCAAGGCTTTGCGCGGTGAGTACGTGATGGAAGTGGCCCAGTATATTCGTACCCACAAGCCTGGTCTCGAACACCTGCAGTCGTTTTCAGACACATTTGAGGTCCGCTTTACGCGACACACCAAGAAAAAGATGACCGTGCAGTCACGCTCCCCAGATGCAGCTAACACGTTGACGTTTCGACTACCGCAAACACTTGTCACCATGGCGCTGGAAGAGATTCGAAAGACCAGTGGTAGCACTGTCATCGACCTTGCCTGTTCGCAAACTGACTCAGACGTCCAGTGGGTCGTCACCATTGAAGGTGCAGGTGAATTCAGTGAGCAACAACTGAAGGTCATGTATTATTCGGGAGACCTGGCCAATACATGTAAGCTTGGATTACAGTGCTACTCGTGGTTAATGACATCAATTGACCCCCTTCTAGAGGAACGATGTCGAGCTGCTGGTGGTACGGTGTGCGGTGAAACAGAGGCGTATGCAGTTGCGAAGGAGCTGATGAAGACATGGCCGCATACACAACTTCCGGGTTTCGACTTCCCCATTGAGTGGAGTAACATTTACTGTGCTCGTGAGGAAACTTGGTACAATGACCTGGTTATTGAGGCTTTTACGACGACACTGTCCGCGAAGCACGGCAAGGACAAGACTATATTCCTGCCGCAGGTCCGTTTACCAGACAAGAATACGGGCTGCCCTTTGCTGAACTCGACAATAGCGTGTAGAACTTGCCATCGTCTCAATCTCAACCCCAAGTGAGAGTTATCGCTTCCAGCTTCCTTCCACAGTCGCTTCCAAAAGAACAGGCAGACAAATAGCCCACAGCTGTCACTATCTTTCTGTGTTGGGCTGTGCATCGTAGTTTGAGCGAATCCCGTGAGCGTTGTGCTGATAATCTCGTTCGCAATTGCCTGCAGGAGCTTCAGGCGTGTTCGCTTGCCAACGCTGTCGTAGCACATGAGCGCACCTTTGACGTTGTCCACCACAATGCAGGCCCAATGGCTGCTGTTGAGATTGATTGGCAAGAAGATGTAATCTTCCGTTGCCATCACCAGGGCTGCGCGGGTCGCTTCAGGCACTCGGCTGCCCGTACGTGGCACGGAGATGGAGTGTTAACTTTGAAATACATGTCATTTTGCTTTTGAATTCCTAGAACATGTTATCTCCAGGTATTCTCCAGGTATTTCAGTCTCACTTATGATTGTTCGATCTTCTGTGATTGGTTGGAGACATGAGTAATTACGTTTGGTATCAGATTAACTGGTATGCCGGTAGATACATCCGAGCGCCACTCTTCATTTTTCGCGAAGTGCTGTCAACATGATTCCACCAAGTTCTAAATCACGTTCAATACATGGAGGGAACTGATGTCGTAATAATTACACATGTTTAGACAAGAATAAGCATTTTCTACATAGAACATCCTAGAAAAAAAATTTCGCACTAGTTTCTTAGCTTCGGTAATAAATAACCAAACATGTCTCGGACCTGGAGATTTCATGGGTAATACATGGACACAGATAGCCCTAACCCTTATATAAAACATGGGCAAAATCACCTGCCATACAAATTTCAAGTACAACCGTCTTATAAAACTTTTTTAGCATAGCTATCACGTTTTACTCGTTATTGCAGGCATAGGGATGCGAAGTCTTCACAGCAAAGATGATCTCGTACGTCAATCGATTTACGAAGGTTTCAAATATGCAAGATGTCGCTTTAGTAACCCATGACGTTTATCGTTCTAGGTTCTTCTGCGACACAATATTTTTGGCAGCTTGCCGTGTTCAGCAAGGGAGCGAAGCTACCAGTAAGCTTACTAGGAGTGCTACGTCAGTAGTACATACAGCCCAATAGGGGTTAATCCTGGTAGTGCAACGAGTACGCTCAATAGGGTTAATTCTGAACCTTAATAGTAGGTACTAATCCGACTTCAAGTGTCTTATAAAGCCACCAATTTGTATATCCCCTCTGAGAAAACACTTTCTTTCACCAGATATTATATACGGTTTGGCAGGCGAAAATAGAGGCTTAAATACATTAGAAAAGTGCTAACGGTTTCAGCAATTGGCATCGTGCACGTAACTTCAGTAGATATGTGTCGCGCGCAGATACTGCGGCTGCGAAGCAGGCGCAGGAGATGCACAATTTCATATAAACGTAGCCTTTACAAGAACGCAAAGTTTAGAGTAAAGATATATTGATTATTGTAAGCTTGTCAGGTATTGCAAGTGATATTGTTGCGTGCTACAGAGTTGCAATCCTTACTGCATGTTGCTGATGGATTTCCGCTTGGAAGCAATTAATTCGGACGATTTCAAGATAATAGTGTTCACATCTCAAACACAAGTGCGACGGTATTTTCAGTTCACCTCCTCTACAGCAGAGAAACATGGTTCTGGTATCACAGTAAATATTGAAAGAACAAACGGTATTGCAGTTCTTATTGCTAGCTGCATGGGTACATCAATTGCCACGGGTTACTTTGTCTTCAATGACGACCGTCGCATTGTCGCTCACCTATTCGTCATTGAGATTGATCGAATCAAGAAGATACGGCTTTAAAACATCTAGTTAAAATCCAGAGCTTCCCCGTGTAAACACGGCGTTAGTATTCTTCTGTGTGTAAGAGGCGTAATACTGCCTGGAAGTGTGCGGCTCTGTTGCTCGCGCTAGTAAATTGCTCTTTGCTACTACAGTAGTATAATACATGTAGTAGTAGTGTCACACCCGTTCGGGTCTTACAGAGCACTCGTGCGACAGAGACTTTCTTTCAGGGCTTTTGCTTCCTGTTGTCAGCACGTAGTAATACTACTACTAGTAGCAACTTGGTTGCTTACACTGCTCTTCAGCTTGCAAGCTGGTATATGTACATGTATGGAACCTTGCCTGCCTCCTGGGCGGTCTTACAGTGTTCAGCAGCTCGTCCTGTGACCGGCGTCTCAGCAGCGCGGCTGGCGTGGTCTTATAGCTCGGCGTCGTGGCCTGCATGCCCCATTGCTCGGCTCATCAGCTCAGTGGCTGGTATAGTGGGTGTTGCGTCCTCCACTTAAGCAATGCCGGTAGTACGTGGCAGCAGCGTTAGATTGGCAAGGGATGTCCGTCTTGCACGCTTGCGCTTGGCACAGTTCTTCGTGTTCGCGTTGGGCTCATAACCTATGGAGATAAAGAGGAGTGAAGACAGAGAGGGACTGTACAAAGGTGTCATGTGTGAGCAAGGAGGAAGCTTGTACAGTACTTAGCTATACTAGAGGCCCTGGAAAGGCCAAGAATCCACCAGGTTTGTACACTACAGTGTACTATACAGTATAGTGAAGTCTAGTAGTATCACCTTAGAGGGGTGAAGAGTGAAGTGCAATAGAAAGAGGCAATCGGTATCCTCAACAGGTTCCGACATCACAATCGTCCAGGATGATTTTACATCCGTCTGCGTCCAATCACCACGCGATTGTAAACACATCGCAACCACTCGTGTGGTGCCAGCACCGACTCAACGTTGCGAAAAGACCCATTTGCGAATCCCCTTCAAGTCGCTCAAGTGTCCGTTCAGACGCCTCGTCCGTCCTCCTGGTACTTACCTGCTCGCTCTTTTATCTTTTTGCCTGTTCGTCCTCTTCATGTTGGGGTTGTATGCACTGACACTCAATCAGCGAGGGGTGCCGACTGCCAGCCATGGACCAGTTCCATGCGTTGGCCGGCTGAGATGAGACCCTTAGAACCTGATCCGGTTCATACCGGCGGAGGGACTGCTGCTCTTCTTGTTGTTGACGGTGCCAATGTCTTCGTGTCTGGTGTCTGCCCCACACATCACTAGAAACCTCCAGGTAAGCACACCCATTCATTCTGTGGAGGAGATACTTGACAAATGCTAATGACGTGTCCCGCTAGTTTTTCAATTGACCCGTCAAGATGCTTGCAAGTGGAGTCACCTACGGCGTGATGGCCGCCACGCTCATTGCGGTGGCTGCCTACGCGATCACCGTTAGTCGACGCATGGAAGTCAACTCGGTCAAGAACTTTGTCAGGTGAGTCCAGCCACTCCTCAACGTGACTTTTAAGTGAAACTAACATTAGTGGCAATGCTGCGACTTGCTTGCATAGTGCCAAGAACTCCACGACGACGCTGCGCCTGGCCTGGTGCTTTTTCTCGGCTGGTATTGGCGCTGGAACGCTGTTTTCGTACCCAGAAATCGGGGTGGACGCTGGTTCGTGGGGTGTCATCGGCTACGCGCTCTCGGGCGTCGTTGGCATGCTTGTGCTGGCCCTTGTTGGGCCGTACACGCGCTCTGCGCTGGGTGAGAACGTCACCATGACGGACGTGGTCTCTCGTCGCTTCGGCTACATCATGCAGGTGTACGTCGGGTTCATCTCGATGTTCTACCAGTTCATCTGCCTCGCGTCGGAGTACACGTGCATCGCGCAACTCACGACAATGATGTCGCCGAACGCCCACCCGATAGTGACGATCCTCATCGTGGCCTTCCTCACGAACCTCTACCTTGTCATTGGTGGTCTGCGTGCCAGTCTCGCTACGGACATGTGGCAGGGTATTGGTGTGGTGTTCCTCGTCGCTGTTGTGTGCATTGCCATGTTCTTCCACGTCTCCATTCCCGAGGGTGCGTGGTCTTCGACCAATGTGGCTGCTTTCACGACTGCGGGCTTCGAGACGCTCGTGACGCTCGTGATTGCCGTGACGGCTTCCAACCTCTTCTTCACCGGCTTCTGGCAGCGCGTGTATGCCGCCTACGACGACAACACCCTTCGCAAGGCCGCGCTCATCGCCAGTATCATCATTGCGCTGTTCACGGTGGCGCTAGCGATGGCTGGCATGGTCTCGTACCTTGCGTACCCGGATGGAGCGCTGTTCTTCGCAGTCCTGATCGACATGGGGCGTGGCTGGCAGGTGCTTATTGTCGTCGTCATTGCTATGCTGTCGAGTGGAGTGTCCGACTCCATCCAGATGGGCCTCGCTGCTGAGCTCACGACGTGCTTCCCCAAGCTCTCGCTGATGCACGCGCGTGTCATTTGCGGTGGGTACTTGCACTTCCTCCTCTCTACAGCTTCAACGTTGTTTCGCGGGCTAACCCTTCTTCTTGTATCTGCTGTACTTCCAGTGCTCCTCAACGCGCCGGCAATCGCGATCGGATACCAGCAGTACGACATCCTGACTCTCTACTTGATCGCCGACTTGCTGTGCACGGCCGCTGTAGGTCCCATGCTTCTCGGCACCTGGAAGCGCGCGACTCGCACCGGTGCACTCGCCGGCAGCGCCGCTGGCTTGCTCACGATCTTCGTCTGCGGTGTGGTCGCTCAAGGCAAGTTCGTGGGAGGCTTCAACTGGTTCATCCTGCCGGAGGGTCTCTACTCGCAGAACAGCATGATCACCTTCGTCGTGACGCTCATTGTCCCGCCCGTCGTGACCGTCGCTGTGTCGCTGATGACGACGTCCAAGGCTAATGAAGTTGCCAAAGACGACAGCTACCTGCTCGAGCACTCGCCCGTCCAGGAGGCCACTAAACTCTAGCAACTTGGAGTCAACGGTTCACTGCCAACTCAACCATCTACATAGATCCGTAGTGAATTACAGCGCTGTTTCCCAAATTGCACTTGCACTACAGATTGACTGAGCATTCCTCGTCCCAATTTGTTGCTAACAAACCAAAATCCAACGAGTTCCGTCTTCCGCGTCGGACCATGAAATAACAAGAACGAATTCGTGGCTCGACGTTATACGACGGTTGCCAACGGTGCAAACTTTGCTAGGCAAATGTCAAAGTTCTCGTGCACCGCATTCCTGCTTTACCCGGCTGCTGGACAGTTGGCAGCCGAGAAGATGGAGATATCCAGGTTGCTGTGTTCCGGTCCGGAAAGTCAATGTGAAGACGCATCATCGCTATCTGAACCAGCTCAAATGCCTCATCCGCAGGTGGCGGCACTGAGTTTTGTGCCGGATAACCAACGCAAACGGCCGTATCGAATGAGCGCTACGCAGCAGAAGCATCGGCACGAGCATGAGGTCTACGAGTCTCGTGTGTACAATCTCACGCTGGACATCAATGAGCTTCGGCAGCAGATCCAGCAATTGTTGGAGCTTCGGGACGTGTATCTAAGTCGTTTATTGCTGAACGGACAGCGCTTTGAAGGTGACGTGCTCAAGTTGGCGTGGAAGCTGCTCGACGGTTTGCGTGGTGGTGTCTTCGGGTTATCACCGAGTGCGCGTAGTATGTTCTCCTCGCGTACTCACGTGACCCAGCAGGACCCGGCCGCAAGTGGAGAGATTCACCAGTTCGTCATGCAACGAGGTCGCCCCACCTTTGGCAGCACAACCTTCACTGTCAAGTCAATTCGAGTGTTGAGGACGACCGGTGGAGATGCAAACGACACCAAACGAGTGAGCGGCCCCACTGGTGGCTGCGTAGTAGAGGTTCTCGCGAGTCCCACCGGGCGAATCACGCGAGGGACCGTTGTTACCTTGCTACCGCAGATTCTGAGTAACGAAACACTCGTTGCGCGGATCATAGGGCAACGTATCACGTTTTCGTCGCGTCTGTTGCTCTACTTTAACAGTGAGCGAACATTGGTACAACAAGTGGCCCAGGCTGACATTATGGCGGCGTTCAAGAATCTCGATATTGGTGAGGGAAACGATTTTGCTGCTCTTTCGGCGGCGACGGATTGATCCAGGAGTATTATTCTATGACAAGACCACGAATGAAAGAGGTAGAATGTGAAATGAGGAATAAAAGTTGTTCCGAGTTTCACCAATTTATGTAGTTTTGCTAGCATCCCGAGCTACATCCGCTTGAACTCTAACCAGTAACGACAAAACAAATCAGTCGAAGCATTTGGCCCTCCGAGCTGGAGTCCGTCCGGGCTAACGGCCTACCCACCACAAATCGTATTGAGGTGTGGCTGCGTGACGTTAGGTGCTTTTTAGTATCGTGCGTGGTAGTAGCGGCCTCCGCTACCGTGACGACCACCATGACGGCCTGAGTGCGCGAACCACTCACGAGTGGCCTCGGCTTGCCTTGGGGTTGGCTGCTCTCCGGACGGTGGCGACACGTGTGCAGCTCGAAGGGCCTTGCGCTGTTGCATCTACTCCTTCTTGTGGGCCGGGCCCAAGTCACCAAATGGAGCGCCGCGTTCCATTCCCGGGTATCCCCCTCCAAAAACAGCGGCGAAGGCTCTCGTCTGCTCGGCTATGAGAGGCCGATGACTCGAAAAGCGACCGAAGCGTCCATGCGTGAAGTCCTCCAAGGAACGTTGTTTCTTGACCTCCCCTTGCGAAGTCGATCGCTCACCACCCACCCCAGCAGTAGCGCTCTTAAAGTTGCGGAGAGGGGCGGCTTGTTGCTCCGTCCTTGGTTGACGCGAGCGCCAACCACCGCGGCCGTGCGTGATCGGGTGACGGTGGGAGGAATCGCGGCGGCCACCTCGACGCGAAGCTTTCACGGCACAAATTCGTTGGATTGCCTCCTCAGAGATTTGTTGGCGCGCAAGGCGGCGGGGCGAAGAGATGTAAGCTTGGTGACGCGCTGCATGCTGGAGGAGACAAATTCCGAAGTGAGTGGGCAACGTTGGGGGCGATCGAAGCATGCAGGACTTCAACAAGACTGCCATTCCGGTTGGAGTGTGGGTCAGTCAGTACTTGTAGTTGACGGGCCGCTGGAAAAGCTCATGCAACGGAAAATACATCGCCATTACATGCTCCATTCATTCAGTCACAGCTTGTCCCGTATCCTATGCAAACCATTCCAGCGGGGAAGTTGAAGCGCGTCGTCCGGTCATAATCTACCATCATTCCTGACTGCTGCCACACGCGGAGATTACTCCCCGCGCGTCATGCACACAAACCATACACTCTTGTCACCAGCAGCTCCATCCGTAGCGTACGTCAGCGTTCCTCCGATCAGAGCTCACTTCCGCATTGCCCTGTTACCATGCTCCGCCTCGCCAAGTCCCTCTCCACGCGCCTCGCCGCCCCCCGCCGTCTG